>JAMPIV010021865.1:0-160000 GCA_024509875.1 Oreohelix idahoensis
TGGGGTTTGTTTGTTTGTGGTTGGATGGGGATTTTGGTTGGTAAAGGGGTGGTTGTCGGTAGGTTGTGTGGTATGGGGGCGGTGGGTATACATATCAATGAACGTAGTATCATTACGAACGAATTACAAATGTGTATCTTATCCTGATATAGAAGAAGAAAATCTGGTGTCGGAGTTGGAAGTGTTAAGAAGTCAAAGACTCAACAGTTAAGTGGAATCAGTGTGGACATCTAGACAGAATGTCTGCCATCATCATTATCTGATCCACGGATAGCATCAGTGGTATCCGAAAAATGAAAAGGCTGAAGAGCAATCGCGTATTGCGTTGATCTCGCGAACTCTTCAGATTTTTACTTTGAATAGCTGTAAAGAGCTTTCTGGTGTTTCTACAAATGAAATGCGCGCTCAAGAAGGAATCTTTGAAGTTTAAGAAATTGACCAAAACCATAGCCAATAATTCACAGTCTAGGACCGAGTAATTTCTTCTCTGCGGCATTTAGTTTTCGAGAAAATATACATCACAGGATGCAGAGTTCCAGAGTACTCTTGCATTAGTGCCGCTCCAATCCCAGTGGATGAAGCGTCACTACGAAGAACAAATGTCTTATCTGTAGTAGGTAACACTAAAATAGGTGGGGTTGAAAAACATAGTTTTGATCTTATCCAAAGAGGATTGACATTCTTTGAGTCCAATGGACTATATTAGGAGACCCTTTCTTTAGCAAAGAAGAAAGAGAGGTGCCATGATCGAGGACAGATTCGGAATGAATTCGTCCATAAAATTGTATGAGGACCTAAGAGGAGTTACTATCGTACTGTGCTTTTTAGTCTTAGGAATAGAAATTGTTAAGTATTTTTACATTGTATTATGGTCCTCTGTCTTTAGGAAACCATGAACCCACCTCGATGGACCTAGGAACGAAATTATCGCTAAAACCAATGCAGAGCTTTAGAGGTTTTCGCTACGTCAGGTTATACTCGCGTAGAGTAGAAGATAGCAATTCAACAGCACAAACCCCGAATAGTGATCTTCCCACAAGTATCTCGCTGAAAAGGACAGATGTCGTCTAGGTAAACGCAATGACATGTGACCGATAAGATAGAATTCGACGCATCATGCGTACGAATGTAGCTGTGCGTTCATAAGGCCGAAAGGCCATGGAAATTCCATTGAAAAAGGCCTCTAGGTGTAAAAAAGCAGTAAAAGGTTTGGCGCGTTCCAGTATGAGGAACTTGCCAATATCCTTTGGACAAATCTATATTTAGTGGAAAAAATGAGATTTAGAAAGCCTCAGTAAGTAGCTCTTCCAGTAAAGGCATAGGTTCGGCATCGAACTTCGTTACTTGATTCAATTTTCGATCGTCAACGCAAAGACGTATGTTATTGTCTTTTTTACGAACAATAACCATCGGCGAAGAATATGCAGAGGTGGATGGTTCGATTATATTTTAAAATCTATTCATCTCAATTATCCTAACTCCTTCTCAACCTAAGCTTGAAAATAGATTTATAGGAATAGAATAAGGTCTGACCCATAAAAGGATTATGGTCAGTTAGAATAAATGTCATGTTCAATGACATGAGTTTTTTGTCCAGGATGTCAGTAAGGACATCCTGAAATGTTTGTAACATAAGCCGAAACTTGTCGCTGTTCTCCCTAGAGATTATAATCCGGAAATACAGTAAAACCTATTTTCCATGATTCGCTAGAATGAAGTGGAATCATCGGAAGCGGAAGATTACCATCCGAAAAACTTGTTTCCTCATCCTGTATTACAGACAGTGATGAGTAATGACCATGTTGACTGGTGAACCGTCCGTTGCCTGGAAAATAGGCTGTAAATAATCCGGACGTTCATGGAATTCCGTAAGCATATTGATGTGGAAGGTTTTACGCTTACCATCAATATCGACAATGTAGTCAACATCGGAGATTTTCGAGATTATATCGTACGGACCTTTCCAAGAAATAAGAAGTCTGTTTTCCCTACAAGGTAGCTAAACAAATGCTTTGTCACCAGGACAAAGTTGTCGTAAGGTTCTTTTCTTATTGGCAAATTGTCTTGGCTTCTGTTTAGTAAATTCAGAAGAAGAAGTTGCCAATTTGCATGCTTCGATAATCTTTTCCCTCAGCGCGATGACATATTCATAAGAAGATTTCGTGTCATCGGTAATATTATCAGCGGTTATGAGATCATGAAGCAAAGACATAGGGCCGCGCGGTCGCGCGCTAAAGACAAGTTCAAAGGGAGAAAATCCTATATGTTTATTGGGGACCTCCCTGTAAGCGAAGAGGGCCGCGGGTAAAACCCTATCCCAATCTTGAGGATGATCCTCAGTTATCTTCCCTAGTAAGTTCTTGAGTGTTCTGTTTAGCCGTTCGACCATCCCATTGGACATAGGATGATAGATACTACTCAAAGATCTTTCTATCTGCAGAGTCGACATCACTTGAGACATGGTATCTGATATTAGTTGGGTGCCATGGTCTGATAATATTTCTCCGGGGAATCCCAGACGAGAAAATATAAGCCATAGAGCATCTGCAATGTCAGCAGTAGTAATGCTCTTCAGAGGGATAGCCTCTGGCCAACGTGTGCACATATCCACACACGTTAAGATAAACTGATGTCCTCTAGCAGATTTGATCTTAAATGGACCAATGATGTCTATCGCCATTTTCTGAAATGGTCGAATAGGAATGTCTGCAGCCTGAATAGGGTGCAGCATGGCGTGGACCTTTGGATTTGAACTTCTTGGACATACTATACAAGATTGACAATTAAATCCGTATGTCTTTGTGATCACAAAAGGCCAAAAGAAAGCCGCAAGAACTCTTGACTTTGTACGGGAAAAAACCCATATGTCCGCACACTGATGAAGTCGTGTGCGTGTTGTAAGATTTTAAACTCTCAAATTCTTGGGCACAAGAATCTGAGAATGACTTGACTTGTCGGAGTCTTGCACCATTACGTTACAAGTACGCCATTCTTCATTGTATTTCAAGATTTACGCTTTGTATCATTATTTGGATCACCTTTCGTTGCAAGAGTGAAGAATTTTTTTAGAGTGGGATCATCTTCTTGCTGTTTTATAAATGACTCAAGAGAAATTACCAAGGGATCCTCTTGGTTATGCACTTCATTATCTTCAGTAGGTGAAGATTGAGGCACATTAAGAGCTTGAGCTCTAGTGACTACAGCATTAGCGGTTTGCATATTCTGTTTTTCCCAAACGGAAATTTGTTGTGGAGTGCATTCTTTGACTCCGTGAATACGACCGATGATAAGATCAGCGATCGGATTCGGTAGATGACATGCGTGTACATCTCCTGTAAAGAAAGGAGTAGCAATGCTAATGATAGCTGTAGAGTATTTCTCTAAGGTGCCGCCAAATACTACACATTTGACTACTTTTCCAGTGGCACGAGAAAGATCTACAAGTGACTGTCTAACACCAATTGTGGTGCATCCAGAATCAAAAAGAACTGAGACTGGATTGTCATTTACTAAACCTCTATGTAAGACAAGAGAACCTCTTCCATCATGCGCGACTGATGCCGGAAGAGCAGGAAGAGGATGGCCACAGCTTAAAGTAGACACTGTGGTTGGCTCAAATAACGTTTTGCATTGGGGGCACTGAGATGCTCACCCAAAATCAAAAGCGGCACATGCCATATTACTAGCATCATTATTATCTTTACTCTGTTTATAGGCTTCATGGGACTCTTGTTGTGCAGAGTTTGCCTGATAATGTGATTTTATGTTTTTTGTAGTGGGATCTACCTCGATTATTATTACCTCTGTAATCATTATTATTCCCTCTATTGTAACCCCTATTTGGGTTTGAGTCATAATTATCATGGTTACCATTATCATATTCATTATAATGAGTATCCCTATAATTATGGTCTTGTTGTCTCCATGATGGATGACTTGGATAGTTTCTATACTGACTTCCTCTGCGGAAATTTCTATAATTATGACCACCTCTGCATCGAGGGCTGTCAGCTTGTCTCCAGTTCTTCGCAGAAGAACCCTGAAAAGATTGGTTTCCTTGGTTTTGATAACTATTATGGTTACCTTTTTTCCAAACTTGTTTTGTTGTCCCTGAAATTTGTGTGAATAATTAGGGTTGTATGGTGTTGCTGATGCAACTGGCATACCTTCTTTAATCTTAGTGTTGCTAAGAGTTATGTCAGGGTGTGCAGTGACGTATTGGTCCCAATATTCTTGCATTTCTTTTAGTGTCTTGGGTTTACGCTCATGTAGGAGGGAATTCCAACAAAAAGGGTTTTATTAACACATGACACAATCTTATGGTCCCTGAAGCAACAAGTCCATAAGGGCTTCATATGTCTTTTCTGTTTTGGACACCTCAATCCAACGATTAAATGTAAGACGTGTCCTTGCAATAAATTCTGAGAATTCCACCCCTGATTCAGGTACCATTTTCTTAAACAAAATACGGTAACCTTCCTCAGTTAACTGGTATTTTTTCAATAAGGCTGCTCTAATAACATCATAATTATCCTTGTCAGACTCTTCAACCAGACTTAAACTAGTCAGAGAATCACCTTTCAAATTTTCTGACAATTGATTAGCATACTGTGATTTATCCACATTATGAGCTCGACAGGAGCGTTCAAAACGGTCCAGCCAGAATGTAATATCGTCACTGGAAGGATTGAACGCTGGTACCTTGACCTTATAAGTAAAGGGTTTACCACTGTTACCATTTGACTGAGTAACATTACTCATATTTGTCAATTTCAATTTTTCTAATTCAAATGTTAACAGTTCTTTTTGATGTTCATGTTCTCTTATTGCTTTTCTCTCCTCAGCTTCTAATCTCTTTTGTTCAGCTTCTTTTTCTAATCTCTTTTGTTCATCTTCTCTGTCTAATCTCTTTTGTTCAGATTCTTTGTCTAATCTCTTTTGTTCAGCCTCAGCTTCTCTGTCTAATCTCTTTTGTTCAGCCTCAGATTCTCTTTGTAATCTTTTTTCTTCAGCTTCTAATTTTTTTTCTTCTATTTGCAGCTTTCTCTCCTCAGCAGCAGCTTTTTTCTCCTCAGCAGCAGCGTTTCTTTCCTCAGCTTGCATCTGCAATCTTAAATTCTCAGCATCTATCTTCTTTTGTTCAACTTCTGCTTTCCATTTATTCTCCTCTTTTTGCTTCTTCTCTTCTGATTTTAATACCATTGCAAATTGAGCAGTTGCAAACTCCTCTAATTCCTTACCAGACTTATCAAGGGATTTCCCTTGTGCAATAAAGTATTCCAATGTAGACATGATGCCTAATAATGATAGCAATCAGTTGACACAAAAATGTACTCTATTTCAAAATAAACAGGAGCAAGTTCTCAATGAACTTGATAATTAGCTCACTATCCCAATCTCTGTGGGAAACAAGCCTTACAAAGGTCTTGTATATTTCCTTGTACAACAATAATAATAATAAAGTACTGGTCTATACTATAACATACGTGTACTCAACTATCTCATATTATATGTCAACCAAAGACATTAACAAAGGACAAGCATAAAAGACAATATGAAAACAATTGCAGAAATCAACTAAGTCAAATATAGAAATCAATGAAAATAATCACAGAATCTGTGACGACAACTGCAATGAAATCAACAAGACAAATAACGCCACAGTGTATAAACACAAATTATGTATAGAACTGAAAGATAGGAAAGGATAGACCTACAAATACAAACAAATCAAAACAAAACTAAGGAACGCAAAATTATTAACAAACACAACGAAGAAATGAACACCTCATCACAACTAACAAAAAATAGCAACAGATGTTGCAGCAAATTTTCAGTCAAGAAAATTGCACCTATAGAATGCTATTATATGACCTCTCTACGTGGTATACCATATAATAGTCACACACCCACAACATAGACACACAAATAATATATAACATTTAACATAAATACTTATCAAGCATAAATGCATATATCATCAATAAATTGTGATGTAGATAGAGTGTTGTAAAGAAGGCTCAGTTTTACAGTAATGTCAGTTATTCTAATCAAAATAAATAAACTGCCACTTTATTGAACTACAATTTCTGGCCTTAAATATTAAAGTTCAACACAATATGTAGAACACAAGAAGATCCACCGTTGACATGTAGACTTCTAAGTTCAATAGTACTTCTGCTAACACAGTTAAATGTTCACTTGTAAACAACTTGCCGTGCTACGCTGTCTGTTCTATGTAATTATGCCTGTACGGAGAAAAATATCAACAGCGGTGACCCAGATACAGTAATCGCTTCATAGGTCACGTGAGGAACTGTCAAACAAGTGTAGACTAACACTGCTGGTGTGTCGTATCAGGCGTCAGGGAAACTAACTGGTATCAGTAGCTGTTCACTTCTGGCAATGTTTCCTGTGCAGGTTAAGCCCAGAAATCTGGCCTACCACATTGATAAACGCCTTTTTTCCCTTGTGGTAATAATAAAGGCTGTTATTCTTGGATGCTGTATACTGTGTTTTATCAGTGTACGTTGTAAAGATGTACTGGGACTGAATAGTCAACTCTTTTAACCGAGCACAGTGTCAGGTATACATGTCACCTTGTCCTGGGACACAATGAGGCCCTGACAAGAATACAGTGTTGACAATGAGTGTTGTAATGAATGTCAATACGCAAATGTGTGACTGTTCTGTGGAGTTGACTGAAGGTTCAAACACTCATTCATGCGTACCTAGAAGTTACTTATGCAGACCACTGTAGACGTTTCAATAGTTTAATTTGACGCATAAATATTATATTATATGTGTAAATGTTCTGTAGATGAAGTCACATGTGCCACACAACGTTGAGGGTGTTGTAATTCATCTGCTTCCCAAAGGTACTATGATACCGGCCTTTGCAGAGTAGTGTGCCACCCTCAGACACCAGGGATGATGAGGCGTAGTAACTTGGTGTCTGTAGTCTGGTTTAAGTGTGATGTAAGTATATAACTTCTGTTGCCAAGGGCAGGTAGTGCTGGCACTTAAAGTATGGTGTAGACTTAGGACTGGTGTACATGTGTAAAATAGTTGCACAGTCATACAGGTACAGTTCCAACAGGAACGTCACACCAAATCACGACGTATGAAGTCAATCAAGCTTTTAAACAGCAGTGATGGTTTTTTTGGCAATATATATTGTACGCCACAATGACAAAATGCATGGACATCGTTATGTAGAAAAACATCACAGGGATCGTACAACAGTCATTGTATCATCGAAGTAGTCGATTCAACAGGCACAGCAAACAGCATAATAATAATGTACATTATGTGCCTTTTTCAGGATATCGTAAAACCGCTGTTCATGTAGTCAGGTAGTAAACTTCCCCTTTCCATAAGAGCTAGTAGATATCAACTAGGAGATTAAATATGGTCTCCTCGATTTGACCTCAACAAGACAGGCATGTCTTTTGAGCGCCACATTATTGTTCTCTATGTTCCTTATACAGCAAAGGTATCAAACCTAGATCCATCAACAAAGTTCAGGAAGCAAGTAGTCCGTAGGACAGGCATCAATCGATGCGTGACAATATAAGTGGATCGTGAGCTGAGCAAACTCGTCATAATATAGACTTGATAATAAGGCAGGCTAAGCGAAAGTCAACATCACAAGATGGCGATAAAGTCACTTAGCAAAAAAGGATTCATTTACCTGTTCATCAGGAATAAATACACAAATTCACATATGCCTCCAGGCATTAGGAATAACATGGAGATATATCATCTCAAAAAAGGAACAACAATCATGAGAACTCCTTCCTGAATAATCTAAGCGAAGACTAGCCCATAGCTACGTCTCGCCTTATCAGCTTCTCAGCCCGGACTAACCTGGGCGGAAATCGTTTAAACAACGCCACAAAAAGAGACATGCGCAGGACGCGCGAATCGAATACAACTCAGCCAAATTTACGAAACGAAGAATGTTCTACGATGTTCGACTAAAGACCTTTTACCTTAAAAGGAAATGAATCTTGAAACATTGCGATTGCCAACTGTTTTCAAAGAACTGGCGATCTGAGCGCTCCATAAATGGACATGACTCAAAAAATCGTTCACACAACTATCGGCAACCCTAGCTATCAAGATAAGACAACTTCTTGACGATAGCTATCAAGATTAGACGACTGTAGAAATAAAAGTGACTACAATTCCATGAGTTCCTTCCCATGCATTAAAAATTAACTATAGTCAGAATGCATGGTCAGAATAAGTTGCGACAAGTTTTTAGCAGCAACATTACCGCCACCTCCCGATAAAAAAAAATGTGCAACATTTATTTTTTTTTAAATATCCAAGAGTAAAACCAAAAGCGGTTTATCAACGCACGAATTATGCGGGGATAACTAAATTGCACTGCCTAATATGAGGCTAAATTGACACATAAAGTGTCTGGTGAGAATATTTCACAACAGATAAAAAATCTGATTCAAAAATATATCGGGGAGGTGCCACCAACACACACTACACTTGCATGAAAATACAATATAAATATGCAAGTTCATATCATTATAATCAAATAGCAGTGTCATAATCTAATACCGCTTAGAATGGATGTACACATCTGATATTTAATGTTAAATATTACATTATCTAAATGTTTAATATTACCATTACACAATAAAATTAAACCTATATGACGATCCAGGACACATCTCCTGTCGTTCCAAGGAAAGTGTACAATGTGGAACTCTCCATGTTTGACAACAGAAAGGTAGCTTCTCAGATCAACAAAAAATGCTGAGAAAAAACAACCAATATAATTCTATTTAATAGCCATTAAGTTTCATACTATACAATACATTATTATTAACAATTGTGACCGAGTGAACTTTCGGCCCTTATATTAACTACTCAGTCTTCTTCTTATATTAAAGATGGAACAGAAGAAGATGATAACAAAGCACAATAGTATGTATTCACCTAAAGTGAGGACAGATGTGCTAATGTATTGCAGTAATATAGGTGTGTTATGGCTCTGTCGTATATCTAGAAATAGCACAGAAGTATTAGTTGGAATCATGTGGGCATCTAGACAGAATGTCAGCCATCACATTATCCGACCCACGGATAGCTCGTACCGTGAAGTGAAAAGGTTGAAGAGCAATAGCATATCGAGTGGATCTCGAACTCTTCAAGTTCTTAGTCTGAATAGCTGTAAGAGCTTTCTGATCAGTTTCTAGAATGAAATGTGCGCCCAGGAGGAATCTTTGTAGTTTGAGAATAGACCAAACCATAGCCAATAATTCACGGTCTAAAACCGAGTAGTTCCTCTCTGCCGCATTTAGTTTTCTAGAAATGTACATGACAGGATGCAGAGTTTCAGCATATTCCTGCATAAGTGCTGCTCCGATCCCAGTGGATGAAGCATCACTTCGAAGAACAAAAAGTTCTATCAAGAGTAGGTAATCTTAAGATGGGAGGAGAAGAAAATTTATATTTTAATAATCTGGTCTAAGGATGAAGATTGACATTTCCATGAGACCAACGAAATAAGATTAAGGCGACCCTTTCTTCACAACAACGTTGACAGAGGTGCCATTATCGAAGATAGATTCAGAATAAATCTTCCATAGAATTGATCAACCCCAAGAGACTCCGGACTTGTTTCTTCGTCTTAGATACAGAGATGTTCAATATTTTCGAAGTATTGTGGTCTTCTGTCTTCAAGAGACCATTACCAACACGATGACCCAAGAAAGAAATTTCACCAAAACCAATATAAGCTTTAGAAGGTTTTGCTGTCAGATTATACTCACGCAGCGTAGACCGTAGGTCATATAAACCCTGATATTGATCTTCCCAGGTATCACTGAAGAGACAGATATCATCCAAGTATGCGATGACATCCGAACGATGTGACAGAATTCGACGCATCATGCGAACGAAAGTGGCAGGGGCGTTCATGAGACCAAAAGGCATAACATTCCATTGAAATAAACCCCTAGGTGTAGAAAAAGCAGTAAGAGGTTTGGCATGCTCTGCTAAAGGCACTTGCCAATAACCTTTAGACAAGTCAAGTTTAGTGAAGAATCTAGAATTAGAAAGTCTAATCAGTAGATCTTCTGACAAAGGCATCGGTTCAGCGTCGAACTTTGTGACCTGATTCAATTTGCGATAATCAACGCAAATGCGTATGTTCTTATCCTTCTTCCGGACAATAACCATGGAAGAAGAATATGGTGAAGTCGATGGTTCAATTATATTTAATTGAATCATTTCATCCAATTCCTTTTCCTCTTGCGACTAAAAGTGTATAGGAATAGGATACGGCCTAACCCTAATTGGATTATTGTCGGTAAGAATTATGTCATGTTCTATGACATCTGTGTGTCCAGGAATGTCAGTGAGAACATCCTGAAATGTCTGTAACATCGACGAGACTTGTCGATGTTCTTCAGCAGAATGGTTGGGAGAAATGGAGACATCTTTGTAAGATTCCATAGAATGTAGTGGAACCACTGGAAGAGGAAGATCGACATCAGCATAAACAGGTTCCTCATCCTGTATGACAGACAGGGATGAATAATGACCGTGAGGTGCAGGAGCATCATCCGTTGCCTGGAAAATAGGCAGTAAATAGTCCGGACGTTCGTGAAATTCCGAAAGCATGTTTATGTGGAAAGTTTGATGCTTTCCATCAATATCGACCACATAGTCAACATCGGAAATCCGAGAGACTATTGCATATGGACCTTTCCATGCAATAAGAAGTCTATTTTCCCTACTGGGGAGTAGGACGAATGCTTTGTCACCTGGACAAAGTTGTCGTAGACATCTGTTCTTGTTAGCAAACTGCCTTGCCTTCTCTTTAGCAATTTCTGATGAAGCAGTTGCTAGCTTACATGCCTCAATGATCTTTTGTCTAAGAGCAATGACATACTCATATGAGGATTGAGTTTCATCGCTAATATCATCGGCAGTGATGAGATCGTGTAATAAAGACATAGGGCCGCGCGGACGCGCGCCAAAGACAAGTTCGAAGGGAGAAAATCCTGTGTGTTCATTAGGGACTTCTCTATAGGCAAAGAGAGCCGCGGGTAAAACCCTGTCCCAATCTTGAGGATGATCTTCAGTTATCTTACCAAGTAAAGTCTTGAGCGTTCTATTCAGACGCTCAACTAACCCATTAGACATAGGATGGTAGATACTACTGAGAGATCGTTCAATATGTAAGGTAGACATTACCTGTGACATAGTGTCAGATATGAGTTGAGTGCCATGGTCTGACAGTATTTCTCTGGGGAACCCCAAGCGAGAAAATATCAACCAAAGAGCATCTGCGATATCTGTAGTAGATATGCTCTTAAGAGGAATAGCCTCTGGCCAACGTGTGCACATATCGACACATGTAAGGATAAACTGATGTCCTCTGGCCGACTTGACCTTAAAAGGGCCAATAATATCTATGGCCATTTTCTGGAACGGCCGAATAGGAATGTCAGCAGCCTGGATAGGCGCAGCATGTCGTGGTCCTCTAGATTTGACCTCCTGACATACCTTGCATGATCGGCAGTAAATACGAATGTCCTTATTGACAAAAGGCCAAAAGAAAGCCGCAAGGACTCTCGACTTCGTACGGGCAAAACCCATATGTCCAGCACATTGCGAGTCATGAGCATGTTGCAATATTTGCACTCTCATGCTCTTGGGAACAAGAATTTGCGAATGTGCCGACGTAGTCGAATCTTGTACCATACGTACAAGTACGCCGTTTCTCATTGCTATCCAAGATTTTCTATTTGTATCCTGATTCGGATCACCTTTCTTCGCAAGAACGAAGAATTTTTTTAAAGAAGGATCTTCTTCTTGCAATTTTATGAAAGAGTCACGAGTGATTACTAAGTGACTATCTTGGCTATCAACTTCATTATCACTATTCAGTGAAGTTTCGGGTGTTTGTAGAGCTTGTGCTCTTGTAACTACTGCATTTGTAGCTTGCATGTTATTATCTTCCCAAGCAGCAATCTGCTGTGGGGTACACTCCCTAACTCCGTGAATACGACCAATAATAAGGTCCGCAATAGGATTAGGTAAGAGACAGGCATGCACATCTCCAGTAAAGAAAGGAGTGGCAATGCGAATTACAGCAGTAGGATATTTTTCTAGAGTGCCGCCAAATGTGACACATTTAATAACCCTTCCTGTAGCACAAGATGGATCTACAAGCGATTGTCTAACACCAATAGTGGTGCATCCGGAATCGAAAAGTAGTGAGACCGGAGTATTATTAACAAGACCCTTATGTAGGATTAGAGAACCTCTCCCGTCATGTGCAACCGAAGCAGGAAGAGCGGGGAGAGGGTGACCACAACTCAAAGTCGATATTGTAGTCGGTTCGAACAAAGTACTGCATTGGGGGCACTTGTTTGCTCTCCCAAAGTCAAAAGATGAACAAGTGTGTCTCTATTATAACTGTTATCATGTTTCGAACTACAGTTTCCATGATTATTATCATGTCCACATTGATGTGAACATCTAATTGTTTGGTTTTGAGGTTTCCGCGAGGAAAAGCCTCTGTTACCATATCCTCTTCTGAAATGCCTAAAATTATTAGGTTGGAAGTAACGAGGACTGTCAGCTCGTCTCCAATTCTTCGACGAAGAATCACCCTGAAATTGATTTCCATAATTTTGACCGTAACTACGGTTACTTTTCCTATCAAAATTTTGTTGGAATCTATTACTAGAGTTTTGACCATAAGGTGCTGCCGAAGCAACTGGCAGACCTTCTTTTACTTTAGAGTTACCAATGGTTACGTGAGGATGCGCAGTTATATACTGGCTACAGAAATCTTCCATTTCTTTTATTGTTTTAGGTTTACGTTCATGAAGGAAAGCAAGGAAAGACTCATTGACAGAAGACATGACTTTGTCTCTAAGTATTAAGTCCATAAGTCCTTCATAAGTTTTTTCTGTCTTAGACAGCTCCACCCAACGTAAAAAAGTAAGACGTGTCTTTGAAATGAATTCAGAGAATTGCACACCAGTTTCTGGTAACATATTTTTAAATTGAAGACGATAGCCGTCTTCGTCAAGTTGGTATTTTTTAACAACATAGCCCTGACAACCTCATAGTTGTTCTTGTCAGGCTCATCTACCATACTTAACATACTCAAAGCATCACCTCTAAGTATTTTGGACAAATGATAAACCTGCAATGATTTATCTATGTTATGTACTTTACATGAAGTTTCAAATCTGTCCAAATAGAATGTTATATCGTCGATGGAAGCATTGAATGGTGGTAGATTAAGCTTGAAAGTGCTTGCATTAGTCTTTTCTGAGACCTTATTTGCATCATTAGCATTACCCATGTTCATCACCTTTAATTTCTCAACTTCCAAAGCTAAGATTTTTTCTTCATGCTCCATTTTTGCTTTTCTCTCTTCAGACTCTCTTTCAAGTCTTTTATTTTCAGCCTCTATTTCAAATCTTTTATTTTCAGCCTCTTTTTCAAGTCTTTTATTTTCAGATTCTATTTCAAATCTTTTATTTTCAGCCTCTTTTTCAAGTCTTTTCTCTTCAGCTTTTGCTTCTGCTTCTCTTTGTAACTTTTTTTCTTCAGCCTCAGCTTGTTTTTCTAATCTTTTAATTTCCACCTGCATTTGCAGTTTCTTTTGTTCAGCTTCCATTGCTTTATCATATTGAGCAGTTGCAAATTCTTCTAACTTATCACAAGTCTTCCCAAGCAATTTACCCTGCTCAATAAAGTGCTCAAATATAGCCATGATGAGTAATAATATGAGTTCACAACCTGAAATAATTAATTATCTTATTTCAAATTTAATTATAACAAGTCTTAAATGAAGCACTTGTTTACTCACAACACTATATTATTATCCCAATCTCTGTGGGAAACAAGTCTTATATCAAAGAACTTGTGTATAGACCTTTTTGAAATATCATCAATCAACTCTTGATCATAGGTGCACTTCCCATTCAATAGTGCACAAAACTATTCATCATTTATTAATCATAAGTGTAGTAGTAATGCATAAGCATAACCCACTATTAAATGTGAATTAACTACTATAAGTCTAACCAATGACTATATAAACACTATCACAATGTAAACAATAACAATGTAAACTTTACACTGTAAACAATACAATGTAAACAATACAATGTAAACAATAACAAAGATTTAGCAACAATACGAAAACATTCGTAGAAATCAACAAAAATAAAGCGAAAATTAAAGAAATATCACAAAAAATGTGATGATATCTACGAGGATATTAGACAATACACATAACACCACAGTGTATAAACAAATGTTGCGTGAAACTAAACTATAGTAAAGAGGAGGCTAACAAATACAAAAAAATCAAAACAAAACTAAAGAATGTGAAGAAAATCCCGAAAACAACACTGACCATATCGTCACAACTAACAAAAAATAGCAACAGAAGTCGCTTTGCAAATTCCAGTATCGGAAATTTGCACACCCTACAGAAAACGCTCACGATAGACGACCTCTATCACGTGGTATGATCTAAGGGAGACGCCGCCCAACCGAAAAACCCGCAGACACATAAACCTATAAATATAAATATACAAATAACATATAAACATATAACATGTAAACAAAAGAATGAGATGAAACACAGAAGACTCAGTAGAAGTATAAGGGCACAGTTCACAAACAAACAGGCCACTTAACTTATTGGTATCCAAACGTCAGCCACAGCAGAAAAAACAGATGACAATCAGCGTCCTAAGGAATGAAGATCCAACGATGATGGTACATCTGGACTGCTACAACTGCCATGACGATGGTACTTGAGCTTCTAAACAGTGCAGGTAGTGTAAATAACGGCACTTGACCTTCTTATTCAATCGTAAATTGCCTGAATCGGTACTTGGCCTTCTTATTCAATCGGCACTTGACCTTCACAAACGACAGCAACACGTTTCAACTGGCAATGTATGATTCAACGCCGGGTACTGCCATAATTCTGTATGTAGATGTCTTGAAAAATCGCTGTATGTTGATTTCTGGAACAATGCAGTTTGTTGAATTCTTGTTGAATGAAGTGGGTAAGGGACCCCGAGTATGCTGGTACCAGAACAAACCAGCTTATGGCCACCAAATTTTGCGTGGCAAATGCTGCGTAATATTATATTATATGTGTAAATGTTCTGTAGATGAAGTCACATGTGCCACACAACGTTGAGGGTGTTGTAATTCATCTGCTTCCCAAAGGTACTATGATACCGGCCTTTGCAGAGTAGTGTGCCACCCTCAGACACCAGGGATGATGAGGCGTAGTAACTTGGTGTCTGTAGTCTGGTTTAAGTGTGATGTAAGTATATAACTTCTGTTGCCAAGGGCAGGTAGTGCTGGCACTTAAAGTATGGTGTAGACTTAGGACTGGTGTACATGTGTAAAATAGTTGCACAGTCATACAGGTACAGTTCCAACAGGAACGTCACACCAAATCACGACGTATGAAGTCAATCAAGCTTTAAACAGCAGTGATGGTTTTTTGGCAATATATATTGTACGCCACAATGACAAAATGCATGGACATCGTTATGCAGAAAAACATCACAGGGATCGTACAACAGTCATTGTATCATCGAAGTAGTCGATTCAACAGGCACAGCAAACAGCATAATAATAATGTACATTATGTGCCTTTTTCAGGATATCGTAAAACCGCTGTTCATGTAGTCAGGTAGTAAACTTCCCCTTTCCATAAGAGCTAGTAGATATCAACTAGGAGATTAAATATGGTCTCCTCGATTTGACCTCAACAAGACAGGCATGTCTTTTGAGCGCCACATTATTGTTCTCTATGTTCCTTATACAGCAAAGGTATCAAACCTAGATCCATCAACAAAGTTCAGGAAGCAAGTAGTCCGTAGGACAGGCATCAATCGATGCGTGACAATATAAGTGGATCGTGAGCTGAGCAAACTCGTCATAATATAGACTTGATAATAAGGCAGGCTAAGCGAAAGTCAACATCACAAGATGGCGATAAAGTCACTTAGCAAAAAAGGATTCATTTACCTGTTCATCAGGAATAAATACACAAATTCACATATGCCTCCAGGCATTAGGAATAACATGGAGATATATGATAAAGGTTGATAAAGTTGGATTTTTATTCCCGTTAATGATATATATATCATCTGACTTCACTGACTGAGCACGTCAGCTTATAAACAATATTTCAGATGGCTTCTAAACCTAATCTCGTCTAGCGACGATTCTTCAACATAATGTTCAGCACATATTTTTCCATATAATAATATTGAACCGCTAGCAATGGGTTCTCATGTGTAGCAGTGATCTCTGGACTAATCAAGCGATAATACGGGCATCCCTTTTCTCTTCTTGAAAGTCACTACATGTTTTGGTTCCAAGATGGCTTCACTCGTGAGCTGTCACTCACGTTTGGATACAGATAATGAATCTGTCCTAAAGTTAGTCATTCATAAAACATTTCATTGCTCTGTAGATTTGATCATGAACAATTGACTGCAATCTACAGGATATAGTGCTGCTAGGAATCGAAGTCGTTTTCATCGAGTCAAATATATTCTCTTAGACATTCAAATCGTAACTATCGAAAATGGTGGCTTCGATCGAGAGTTCATAAGAGTGTCTATTATTACCTTGGCATCAGAAATATGCCTCTGCCATTCCTTGGCAATACGAATAAACACTGGGGTAAAGCATACACGATAGGTCTAGACGACTATCACTTCCCCCACAAATACAGAGATCACTTTTTCCCCGGCTACAAGCCGACATAGAAGACACAGTCCCTATCAGGACGAAGCCAAATCACACCACACTCTAGCGACACATCCGCCGAATAGCCTTTGACCTCTCTAGCGACAACAGAACATATAGTTCGACTTAGATATGTAAAGATATACAGATATAAGACAGACTCGTCCTACTCAGACAAACAATACACATAAATTCAGGCCATAGATATTCTGAAGCAAGAACAATCTATTATTACCCAAACAACGAATAAATCGCAGAAAAATGGATTCATCCGCGGAGTTTGATCGAAGAGACGGCACAACTTTCAAGGGAAGTAACTCAATAATGACTTTTCCTTAAGCACTATTTTGTTTACAAGTATACCAATGTATAATATTGTAAGATATCAAAGACTGCACGTAACAGTCTTACCACACCTCCCGGGAAAAAAAATGGAACATTTTTTTTTTTTTTTGAAATACATCTAGGAGCAACGTACAATAGGCTCACAACGCATGAATAATGCGCAGATGAAAATATCAGGAATACCTATAACGCCTAATATGAGGCTAAGTCGACTTATGGAGCGACTGGTGAGAATGTGTCTCATAAACTGAGAGAAATTATTTCTCTACAAGTATATTTTTCCAGGAAGGTGTCATCAAAGTATAATACAATTCTGGCAATTACACAATGCCTAAAAAATTCATATCATCATTTCGTATTAGATATCTTAAATTTATGATTTATGAAGAAAAAATCATCAAAGCACAGCGGTGAATAAACATCAATGAACCGCTATGTAGTGATACAATCATTATATTATTAAATTACAAATGTGTATCTATCATGATATAGAAAAGGAACTACTATAGAACTAAACGAACGAACGAACGAACGAACGAACTTTATTTTCAAAGGGTTGAGAATTGGGCACGCAGGCCCGTCTGACATTCTGCCCTTCCTTTCTCTCACCTTTCATACTGAATTCATTTATTCTCATATGCATTTTACATATCAAATTCAAGGAATTCAACGTTGTAAAGTAAAATAATAATATAGCACACTCATATTAACATTAATTACTTATAAGCATGACATAACATATGTTGAAAAGTACAAACATTATCAGAGATAGATAGATAGATAGATAGATAGATAGATAGATAGATAGATAGATAGATAGATAGATAGATAGATAGATAGATAGATAGATAGATAGATAGATAGATAGATAGATAGATAGATAGATAGATAGATAGATAGATAGATAGATAGATAGATAGATAGATAGATAGATAGATAGATAGATAGATAGAACGAACGAACGAACTTTATTTTCAAAGGGTTTAGAATTGGTCACGCAGGCCCGTCTAACATTCTGCCCTTCCTTTCTCTCTTCTTCCGTAGTTAATCTATTTATTCTCACACGTATCCTAAATGTTACTTAAATAATAAAATAACAAGAAAGTACAATAAAATAAAATCCCAACATTGTAACAGTACAATAACTGTTACACAAATTTACAGATGCGTATCATAATTTATACTAAACAGGACAAAATTAACTTTAAAACCTACATATGATGTTATGTAATAATAATAATAATAATAATAGCCCCTTCAGTCATAACTGACTATGGGAATGCGCCCCTGAGGTGACAGCGTAATTATTTAAGAACATAACGAAATTAGGGTGGCATATAATCTGCACTCATGATGTATTTGAAAAGTCTGTGATTGAATGAATATGGACTAAGAGTATTTTTTAAGTCGTGTGGAAGAGTATTCCACAGATGAGCAGCAGAAAAAGCTAAACTTTTCTTGAATAAGTCGAGCCTAGGCTTGGGCATGTGTAATTTATTTAAGCGTTGACTGCGTCTTCCGCTGTATTTGAAAATAGGCCACAGATACGTTGGAGCATTCTGTGACAAGATTTTGTGAATAAATTTGGCTTTGTTGAAGAGAAGGCGCTTTCTTAGTGGTAATATGTTAAGATATGTATATGCGTCTACACACTGTGTGAGGTTTTTGTCTGAAATTAGGCGCACTGCACGTTTTTGTAATGAAAAGAGTCTTTTAGTGTTGGACATGGTGCAGCCATCCCAAATTGTGGAACAATAGTCTAGATGTGTTTGTATCTGGGATGTATAGAACATTTTTCGTGTCTCCTCATCTAGGAAATGTTTGATTTTAGCTAACTGGTAAACTTTTTGTGCCGTTTGTTTGGTCAGTGCTTGTACATGCGAATTCCAACTTAAATGTTGGTCAATTATGAGTCCTAGTGTTTTATATTCATTTACATTTTCAATTAAAGAGGTTCCAATGTAGAGCTGAAGTGTTGTTTTCGGCGAGTTTTGTAATTTTTGTCTAGTTGATATTATCATACATTTTGTTTTTAGTGATATTTATTTGCATGCAGTTTTCATTGCTCCACTTAATAAGATTGTCTGTGTCGCTTTGTAATGAATATTTCTAGCGTGTTGCAACTTTTATCACTAGTATAAATGGTACAGTCATCGGCAAATAGGTCGCAGGATGAGTGCTCGATGTGTAGTGGAAGGTCATTTATGTAAATGGAAAAAAGTAGAGGGCCGAGAATAGAACCCGAGGAACACCAGTGTCAATAATAGTTGGGCTTGACAAGGAGTTATTGTACCACACTACTTGCTGTCTGTCGGACAGGAATGATTTAAGTAATGTCACTAGTTTAAAGTTAACTTTCATTGTTTCTAATTTTCTTATTAAAACAGCGTGATCTAACATATCAAATGCTTTCCTAAAGTCTACAAAGATTGCTCCACATATGTTATCGTTATTTATGTTTAGGTGCAAGTTGTCTATCATCTTAGTTAGAGCTGTGTGGCATGAATGCTTTTGTCGAAACCCTGACTGACTGTCAATTAGCAAGTCATTGCTAACTAGGTAATGTAGTGTTGCTTTATGTATGTGTTTTTCTAGTGGTTTAGAAAGCGATGATAAAAGAGAAATAGGTCTATATTTACCAAGATTACTGTTATCTGACGAGCCAGGTTTGAAGAGAGGATATACTTTGGCAATCTTAAAGGCTGAAGGAAAATAACTTTTAGCAATACATTGATTATATATAAAAGTTAGTGAATCACTAATAGCTGGTGCGGCGTAACGCAGTATTCGATTACTAATTCCGTCAAGCCCTGATGAGCTATTATCCTTAAGGCCAATAAGATAGTTATACACTTCATTAACTGTCATAAAAGGAATGTCGGGTGGAACTGAGTTTGTACATTTGTTTTTACAGAATGCTGAAAGTTTGTCTAAGTCACTACAGGAAGGTGGTATTGTGGATTTCAGACCGTTTATTTCTGCTTGAAAGTGATTGCTGAAGTCGGTGCAAGTAAATGAAGTGTTGGAAGAGAATGAGTCTGGTGCATTACGTTTTTTCGCTAAGGTGTTAATTGCCTTCCATATTTCCTTACTATTTGATTTGTTCTGAACTATATTTCTAAAACGATTTTTTTTCTTTTCTTTCCGAATTAAATATTGAACTTTGTTCCTGTATACCCTGTATGTGTTGAGGTCCTTATTTTTGTGCGCTTGATCTCTCTGCCTCATAGCCTCCAACACTTCCTGCGTGATCCACGGAGATTTTAATTGTCGTTTGACGCGAATTTCCTTAGCTGGTACGTGCGTGTCAAAAACATTATAAAAAATTTTTGTCCAGTATTCAATAGCGTCATCCGGATCAGGAAGTTGGTAAACACGGGCGAGAGGTGCAGTTAGCAAGTCATTTAAAAATAATTCCTTACTGAAATGTTTGAAACTTCTAAATTTGATACTTACATGTTTATTTTTTGGAACTTTACATTTATTCTTTGACCATGTACAGCATACTGATAGTGGTCACTCATTGCAATATTAGGGACAGAGCATTCTATGATGTTTTCTGGGCAAGTTACGTAGATGTGGTCGATTAGTGTGGTTGATGCTTGTGTTACTCTTGTAGGCTGGTTAACTATTTGTTTTAAGTTGTACGATAATATTATATTTTTCCATGTTAGATTTGAATTGTGTATATCGATGTTGAAATCACCAAGAAGAACAACCTCCTTGACTGTGGCAAATACATTGTCCATCATTATGGTGAAATCTTCGTACCATATAGGTCCTGCACTAGGATTTCGATAAAGATATCCCACCAGAAATGGGCCCTGATTCGGTAGCTTTATTTCCAACCATACACATTCTATCTCTGCTGTCTCTAAGTCGTTTCTGCGGCGAAAATTAAGGGAAGTGGAAATATAAACTGTTATACCTGTCTCTTGTTTTTTGCTTGCGTCTCGCCGAATAGTTTTAAAACCATTTAACGCAATGTCATCGTCTGTTATTCTGTCATTTAGGCGACTTTCTGAAAGTCCAAAAATGTGAAAATTATTACTTAGAATGTATGTAAGTTCGGGGAGTTTACCTAGAAGATGGTAAATATTCAGATGACCAAGTCGTAGACCATCCTTGTGAAGCCACGGTACATAATTACCAGCCATGCTTGTATAGTAAAAAGAAAGATATATTTTAAAAAAATATAAAAAAATATATAAAAAAAATACAAGTTAAAAAACAGTTAGGCTATGCACACAAAAAGCGCAAAATATTTTTACGAATTAATACTTCACCAAGGAAGTGGAATTCAAGAAATGAGAAATTGCAGAAAATACAATATTAAAATAATTAATACAACTAATAAAAAACAATTTCAACTGAGTATATGAAAATTGTCACAAAACAATCAGGCATACAACATATCACACCAGAACTGCTCAACACAACAAAGTGAAGTTAAACGAGAGATGGAAGAAATTAATAATAGTCACAAGTCAGACAAGTACCGGTATACAACACTTCACACCTTAACACCGAAAATTCTAACAAATTGAAGCTACGCGTGATAATAAGAAATTTAAATTGTAACGAAATAAGTAATCAAAGAAAATTTTTTTTAGAGGATATTAACCGATAAACTATTAAAAGTTCTGATTATTACCGTTGTATTAAAAAATCAACAAATGTTCAAATGGAGTGAAGGCTGTAGTAACAGAGATTTAGTGAAGCAAAGTGTTTGTTCGTCAATAACTGACGTCTCTGCCGGGCATATAATAGGGATGACTTTGGGCAGACATCATTAATGCTTGTCTAAGTGACGCAGGGCTGAATTGCATCAGATAGACAAGTTCAGGGTTCCACTGAGGACGATAATAAGAACTAGGGGAGGAAGCATGGTGATCTCTGATTTCTTCCGTCCTTGTTGTAGTGTTGGTAGGAGTATTCTGCGCCTGGGACATTGGAATACTGTTGGTAGAGGTACCTGAGTGGGGGCTGCTTTGTGACTAATGGGGGAAACATGGTATCATAAGATTCGGCTTCCTGATTGAAAGTGGCGTTGTGATAGCTGGAAGGCTGCCTGCTTGCAATAGGTGTGCTTCTTTGATGGGGTAGGTGGGGTTTTGTGATGTGTTGTAATTATATGTTGATGTCTCAGTAGATTTCGTTGCATTCTCTATATGGGTTGAGCTGTCTTGTTGTGTCCTTTCTGGATATTTTATGTTTTTGGCCAGGATACTGCTTCCCAGTGTGGATGTGTGAATTTGATCTCTGTAGAGTCGTTTCTTAGGTGCTCCTGAGTTAGATTTAAAGAATGGAGTATTGTTGATGAAGCCAAGGCCGTTTTGTTTACAATAGTTCTGTAGTTTTGTGTTGTAAGTGTCCGCTGTGCGACGCTGAAACCCATAGCATGGTGGTATGATTGATGAAATAAAGATGGAGGCTTTGGGAAATTTTTGTTTTATTGTAGCCACCAATCCTGAGGGGTTTAGGCTCTGCTCATTCATGATATCATTAATTCCTACGTGTAGTGTTGTTTTTGTTATCTTGTGATTAATATCGAACTTATTAATTATGTCCAGTAGTCTTTTTAATACCAGCCCCCGGCACTGTCATAACTGAAACGATGTCTTCTCTTGTAGTGGACATTCTTTCACAATAAATACCCTTCAAGAGGGAGTCACCAATTACAATATGTGTAACGTCACTACGTATTTCTTCACTTTGTTTTCTATTAGATTGATGCTGCTGCCTTTTGTGGTGTTCTTTTTGTGGACTGTTGTGATGGCTCTGAGATTTGTGAATTTGGTTTTCGGGCACTGGAACGTTGTTGGTAGGGATGCTGATACCTGCTCATTTTCTGTTGAACAATCCTCAAGAACTTGAAATCTGTGGTAATTTTGACTCCAATGGGATATGTTGTGTTTGTGAGTGTCTCTTCGTGTTTTTTGTGTACAGTTTGGTGGTGACCTTTTCTGCTGATTTGGCGTATTTTTATGTATGGATTCTTCGCAATCTTCTACTATTGTTTGAGGATGATCTGGTTGTCTTATCTTATAGAGTGAGGAAGTTTCTCTCTGCAGTTTTTTCGATGATGTCCTTCATGCTAGAATTGTTTTTCCCTCAGAGATACTTATCTCCCTTTTAAGAAGTTCGTTTTCGGCCTTGAGCGATGTCTGTATACTAGACATGAGATCACCAATTAAACTTCGTAGCGTGTCCTCCATATTTTGCATTAGCTCCTGGCAGCACGACACAGGTAACTTCGTGGTGTCTTCTTTTTTGTTGCTCAAGAGATACAGTTTCAGCTTTTCGTATATTTTCATGGTCCATGGGGTATTCGATGGCCAACATAGGTTTAGAAATTGTAGGGGTGTCTGTTATTGTATCCAATACTGCAGAAGGTAGAATTTCTGATTCACTGTGAGACATTGGGTTGCAGCTGATGTTGAGAATGTCGTTGTCGGTAGTAAAGTCACTTATGCCTGGAATCATTGAGTCTACTGCCAAGTGGGGCATAGAAACAGCGGAGTCCATTTTAGTGTTTTCTAACTCAACATCAGTTACAATTTTTGCAGATTCTTTTAATTCTTCAAATTCTGTTTCTAGCCATGATTCGATAGCTGCGGCGGTCCCCTGGATCATAATTTTGTTCTTAGTGTGATAAAGGTGAATTTTGAGAGTGGTGTTGTTATAACGTCTTCTACTAGTGCACCATTTATGTCTGTTCTTGACTCTACAAGTCCTGTTTCGTAGAATTTAATGACAATGAAACGAAATGCCTCGTACTGAAAGGTGTTCTGGAATGTTATAGTTACAAATTTTCCATGACTTGATAGCTTCAAGGTTATACCGGACCCTGTTCTACAACCTTTAAGTTTTAGGTGAATAGCCCTCTCTTTGTTCAAAGCATAGTTCTTTATGGTCGTTGGTCTTAAACGAGCGTCCCTGGGGCCCACTGTTAGCTGCGAACTAACACCTTCTTCCAAGCATGACATTGTTACATTCCACCGGGCGTTTTGTTATCGGTGAGGAACATTGTATACCGGGAAAATTTTATGATGCTTGACAGCAACGCTTGACCAACAACTGACCTCTTGCTTTGGCGAAGGTCACATTCGGATGAGTCATGTAGTCATTGTTAAAAATATCCTCCAATAATATAGAGAAAAAACTGATACACATTTCAACGGTATTCTATAAAATGTTACACATTACATTAACACAATATCATGTTTAAAAATTTCACCGTCTAATAACCAATATACTGATATAAAAATCCACGGAATGTGACTTAAACTTCCTGCGTTAATGCTGCGAAATGTGAGAGCAGATCAAAAACACGTCCGTCCATGACGAAGGGAATTAGCGAGGGAATGTGTCTCATAAACTGAGAGAAATTATTTCTCTACAAGTATATTTTTCCAGGAAGGTGTCATCAAAGTATAATACAATTCTGGCAATTACACAATGCCTAAAAAATTCATATCATCATTTCGTATTAGATATCTTAAATTTATGATTTATGAAGAAAAAAATCATCAAAGCACAGCGGTGAATAAACATCAATGAACCGCTATGTAGTGATACAATCATTATATTATTAAATTACAAATGTGTATCTATCATGATATAGAAAAGGAACTACTATAGAACTAGACATATCAAGAAGTCTAAGCCCTAATAGTTATGTGGAATCATGTGGGCATCTTGACAGAATGTCTGCCATCACATTATCTGATCCACGAATAGCTCGCACAGAGAAATGAAAAGGTTGAAGAGCAAGTGCATATCGAGTAGACCTCGAGCTCTTCAAATTCTTACTCTGTATAGCAGTAAGAGCTTTTTGGTCGGTTTCTACTATGAAATGTGCGCCTAGAAGGAATCTCTGTAGTTTGAGGATCGACCAAACCATAGCTAATAGCTCACGGTCTAAAACCGAATAATTCCTTTCTGCCGCATTAAGTTTTCTGGAAATATACATTACAGGATGCAGAGTTCCAGAGTACTCTTGCATTAGTGCCGCTCCAATCCCAGTGGATGAAGCGTCACTACGAAGAACGAATGTCTTATTTTTAGTGGGTAGCACTAAAATAGGTGGTGTTGAAAACAATGTTTTAATCTTATCCAGAGAGCATTGGCATTCCTGAGACCAGTGGACCACATTAGGCGAACCTTTCTTTAGAAGTGTTGAGAGAGGTGCCATGATAGAGGATAGATTCTGAATGAATCTGCCATAAAATTGAATAAGACCTAACAGACTTCTCACCTGTTTTTTAGTCTTAGGGATTGAGATGTTAAGTATCTTACTAGTATTATGGTCCTCTGTCTTTAGGAAACCATGACCAACTCGGTGGCCTAGGAAAGAAATTTCGCTAAAACCAATATAGGCTTTAGAGGGTTTCGCTGTCAGGTTGTGCTCACGCAAAGTAGACAGCAATTCATCTAACCCTGAATAGTGATCTTCCCAAGTATCGCTGAAAAGACAGATGTCGTCTAGATATGCAATGACATCTGACCGATAAGATAGGATTCGGCGCATCATGCGTACGAATGTAGCTGGTGCGTTCATAAGACCGAAAGGCATAAAATTCCATTGGAACAAACCTCTAGGTGTTTGAAAAAGCCGTGAGAGGTTTGGCGCGTTCAGATAAAGGAACTTGCCAATATCCTTTAGACAAATCAAGTTTAGTGAAAAAATGAGATTTGGAGAGTCGAGTAAGTAGCTCTTCCAGTAAAGGCATAGGTTCGGCATCGAACTTCGTTACTTGATTCAATTTTCGATAGTCAACGCAAAGACGTATGTTATTGTCTTTTTTACGCACAATAACCATCGGCGAAGAATATGCAGAGGTGGATGGTTCGATTATTTTCAAATCTATCATCTCATCCAACTCTTTCTCGACCTGTGCTTGAAAATGTATAGGTATAGGATAAGGATAAGGTCTAACCCTAATAGGAGTATGGTCAGTTAGAACAATGTCATGTTCAATGACATGCGTTTGTCCAGGGATGTCAGTGAGTACATCCTGAAATGTTTGCAACATAGTTGAAACTTGTCGCTGTTCTCCTAGAGACAAATCAGGAGAGACAGTAACGTTCTTCCATGATTCACTAGAATGAAGTGGGATCATTGGAAGAGGAAGATTTACATCTGAAAAACTTGTTTCCTCATCCTGTATCACGGACAGTGATGAGTAATGACCATGTTGTACTGGAGAATTGTCCGTTGCTTGGAAAATGGGTTGCAAATAATCCGGACGTTCATGGAATTCAGTAAGCATATTGATGTGGAAGGTTTTATGCTTCCCATCAATATCGACAATATAGTCGACATCGGAAATTTTCGATATTATATCGTACGGACCTTTCCAAGAAATAAGTAATCTGTTTTCCCTACAAGGTAGTAATACAAATGCTTTGTCACCAGGACAAAGTTGTCGTAAGCATCTCTTCTTATTGGCAAATTGCCTTGCCTTCTGTTTCGCAAATTCAGAAGAAGAAGTTGCTAATTTGCATGCTTCGATAATTTTTTGTCTCAACGCGATGACATATTCGTAGGATGACTTTGTGTCATCGTCAATATTGTCAGATGTTATGAGATCGTGAAGCAACGACATAGGGCCACGCGGACGCGCGCCAAAGACGAGTTCAAAGGGAGAAAATCCTGTATGTTCATTGGGTACCTCTCTGTAAGCGAAGAGGGCCGCAGGTAAAACTCTGTCCCAGTCTTGAGGATGATCCTCAGTTATCTTCCCCAGTAAGTTTTTAAGTGTTCTATTAAGGCGTTCGACCATACCATTAGACATTGGATGGTAGATACTACTTAAAGATCTATCTATCTGCAGAGTAGACATTACTTGAGACATGGTATCTGATATTAGTTGGGTGCCATGATCTGACAATATCTCTCCGGGGAACCCCAGACGAGAAAATATAAGCCAAAGAGCATCTGCAATATCAGCAGTAGTAATGCTCTTCAGAGGAATAGCCTCTGGCCAACGTGTGCACATATCAACACACGTCAAGATAAACTGATGTCCTCTGGCAGACTTGATCTTAAATGGACCAATAATGTCTATGGCCATTTTTTTGGAACGGCCGAATAGGAATGTCCGCCGCCTGAATGGGTGCAGCATGCCGTGGACCTTTGGATTTAACTTCCTGACATACTTTACAAGATCGACAATAAATCCGTATGTCCTTGTTTACCAATGGCCAAAAGAAAGCCGCAAGGACTCTTGACTTAGTACGGGAAAAACCCATGTGTCCAGCACACTGAGAGTCGTGAGCGTGCTGCAAAATTTTAACTCTCAAATTCTTGGGAACCAGGATTTGAGAATGACTTGACGTAATGGAGTCTTGAACCATACGTACAAGTACGCCATTCTTCTTTGTAATCCACGATTTACGACTTGTGTCTTTATTCGGATCACCTTTAGTTGCAAGAATGAAGAATTTCTTCAGAGTGGGATCATCTTCTTGCTGTTTTATAAACGAGTCACGAGAAATTACCAAGGGATTATCTTGGTTATGCACTTCATTATCTTCAGTAGATGAAGTTTGAGGCATATTAAGAGCCTGAGCTCTAGTGACTACAGCGTTAGCAATCTGCATGTTTTGCCTTTCCCACGTGGAAATTTGTTGCGGAGTGCATTCTTTGACTCCATGAATGCGACCGATGATGAGGTCAGCGATCGGATTCGGAAGAAGACATGCGTGTACATCTCCTGTAAAGAAAGGAGTAGCAATCCTAATGATAGCAGTAGAGTATTTCTCTAATGTGCCGCCAAATGTTACACATTTGACTACTTGTCCAGTGGCACGGGAAGGATCTACGAGTGACTGCCTAACACCAATTGTGGTGCATCCAGAATCAAATAGCACAGAGACTGGATTGTTATTCACTAAACCCTTATGTAAGACAAGAGAACCTCTTCCATCATGCGCGACTGATGCTGGAAGAGCAGGAAGAGGATGGCCACAGCTTAAAGTAGACACTGTGGTTGGCTCAAATAACGTTTTGCATTGGGGGCACTGAGATGCTCTCCCAAAATCAAAAGCGGCACATGCCATATTACTAGCATCATTATTATCTTTACTCTGTTTATAGGCTTCATGGGACTCTTGTTGTACAGAGTTTGCCTGAAAATGTGGTTTATGTCTTTTGTTTTGAGATCTACCTCGGTTATTATCACCTCTGTAGTTATTGTTACCTCTATTGTAACCCCTATTTGGGTTTGAGTCATAGTTCCCTTGGTTACCATTATCATATTCATTATAATGAGTATCTCTGTAATTATGATCTTGTTGACTCCAAGACGGATAACCCTGATAGTTTCTATAATTACTTCCTCTACGGAAATTCCTATAATTATGACCACCCCTGTGTCGAGAGCTATCAGGGTCGTCTCCAGTTCTTTGAAGAAGAACCCTGAAATGATTGGTTACCTTGGTTTTGATAACTATTATGGTTACCTTTTTTATCAAATCTGTTTTGAGGTCCCTGAAATCTGTGTGAATAATTGGGATTGTATGGTGTTGCTGAAGCAACTGGCATACTCTCCTTAATCTTAGTGTTGCCAAAAGTCACGTCGGGGTGTGCAGTGACATATTGGGAACAATATTCTTCCATTTCTTTTAGAGATTTGGGTTTACGCTCATGTATAAATTCAAGGAAAGGTTTGTTCACACATGACATAATCTTATCTCTGAGCAACAAATCCATAAGTCCTTCATACGTTTTTTCTGTTTTGGAAAGCTCAATCCAACGATCAACTGTGAGACGTGCCTTTGCAGTGAATTCTGAGAATTCTACACCCGTCTCAGGCACCATCGTTTTAAATAAAAGGCGATAGCCTTCCTCACTTAGCTGATATTTTTTTATCAAAGCCGCCCTAATGACATCATAATTATCCTTATCTGCTTCTCCTACAAGGCATAATCTAGTCAAAGATTCACCTTTCAAGTTTTCTGATAATTGATTAGCGTATTGTGATTTATCCACATTATGTGTACGACAAGAACGTTCAAATCTATCCAGCCAGAATGTAATATCGTCACTGGACTGATTGAACGGTGGAACCTTAACCTTGTAAGTAGAAGGTTTACCATTACCACTAGATGCCTGATTAACATTACTCATACTTGTCAATCTCAATTTCTCCAACTCAAATTCATGTTCTCTTATTGCTTTTTTCTCTTCAGCATCTAATCTTTTTTGTTCAGCCTCCCTGTCTAATCTTTTTTGTTCAGCCGCAGCTTCTCTTTCTAATTTTTTTTGTTCAGCTTCAAATCTCCTTTCCTCCACCTGCATCTGTAATTTCTTTTGTTCAGCAGCAGCCTCAGCTTCTCTTTCTAATCTTTTCTCTTCTGCCATAGCTCTTCTCTCTTCTGCAGCTAATGCTTTGTCATATTGAGCAACAGCCCATTGTTCTAATTGTTGACCAGTCTTATCAAGGGCTTTCCCTTGTGTAATGAAGTATTCCAAAGTAGACATGATGTCTAACAATAATACTAATCACCTGAACCAATAATAATACCACAAGTTCTCAATGACTTGATTAATCAGTATACTATCCCAATATCTGTGGGTCACAAGCCTTTAATAAGGTCTTGTATAATAGTAATAATAATCAAGTACTGGTTTATACCATAATCCAAGTGCAGTGCACAGGCAATTGTGTCTTATGAAATATACCTATATAAAACATATGTCAACCAACAGAATACATAAAGTACAAATAGGACTGACAATACAAGAACGTTTGCAGAAATTAAAATAAATCAAATAGGGAAATCAATGAAAATAATCACTGAATCACATCCACAACCACCTTGCCAATAACTTGCGATGAATTCACGCTGGACGAGATCAAACAAGCCGTTAAAAGATTAAAAAATTTTAAAGCTGCTGGAGTTGACAAAATTTCAGGGGAAATGATTAAAGCAGTTAATGACAACAACCTCTTGAGAATTTTAGATATTATAAATGAAGTATGGAGAGAAGAACAACCACCACAACAATGGAAAGACAGTATTATTGTAAAGTTACCGAAGAAAGGTGATCTATCAGACTGTAATAACTGGCGTGGTATATCTCTATTATCAGTACCTGGAAAAATTATTATGTTGCATGATGTTAGAAAGACTTAAATTGCATGCTGACGAAAAGATCAGAGAAGAACAAGCGGGTTTCAGGCCGAAACGATCATGTATTGATCAAATATTCACACTAAGAACAATTATAGAAGAATCAGTGGAAAGGCAATCGCCACTTATTATCACCTTCGTCGATTTTCAAAAAAGCCTTTGATAGTCTACACCGCCCATCATTGTGGAAGATACTTACAATCTATGGTTTTCCAACAAAATATGTGAATATAATCAAAGCGCTATATGACAATGCAAGATGTTGTGTTAGAACAAATAAAGGGAATACAGAATGGTTTACAGTAGAAACAGGGGTGAAACAAGGCTGTTTTATGTCACCACTACTTTTTGGAATAGCTATTGATTGGGTTATGAGAAACTATACCCACAATGAACAATTGGGTATAAAATGGACAAATGGAAAATTCCTGGGGGACCTGGATTTCGCAGATGATGTAGCATTCTTAAGTTCAACACCAAGACAATCCCAAGAAGCAATAAATAATTTGTGTCATCTCTCGGTTAAAATTGGTCTCCAAATAAATGCCTCTAAAACTAAAGCTATGAACTTTTCTAACGAGACCTTTGATATCATCTTGAACGGGGAAAAAACTACAGAAAGTTGAAAGTTTCAATTATTTAGGCAGTAAAATGACTCAGGATGGTGACACAACAAGAGAAATCCATACTAGAATTGCTTTGGCAGCTAGCGCCTTCAATAGATTATCTAACATTTGGAAATTACGATCATTGAATATACATACCAAGCTTCGTCTGTTTAATTCAAATGTTATCTCAGTGTTAACATACGGCTGTGAGAGTTGGAAAAATAACAAAATCATTGGAGAACAAGCTGAATACATTCGAGAACAAATGTCTTAGAAAACTCAAGAACATCAGTTGGAAAGAATTCAAGACTAATCGACAAATAAGAGAAGACTCTAGGCAGAAATATGTCTCCGACTATATAAGGAAAAGACGATGGTCATATATCGGTCATGTCCTACGAATGCAAAACAACAGAATACCACTACAGGCGCTCACTTGGGTTCCTGAGGGTAAGCGGAAAAAAAAAGGAAGACCAAAAGAAACACTCAGAAGAACAATAATAAGAGAAGGAAGAACGTTGGGCCTAAATAATGTGCAAGAGCTAAGAGGAGTGGCGTCACAACGAACAACCTGGAGAGCACTGGTTTCTGCCTTATGCGCCGTGTTTGGCGCTTAAAGAATTTATTATTTATTATTAATCACTGAATCTGCAAAGAATAACAACACAAATGACGTCACAATATATGAATATAAATTGTGAATAGAACTGAAAGATAGAAAAGGTTAGACCAACAAATTACAAACAAATCAAAACAAAACTAAAGAACAAAGAAATATTACAAAAATAACAATAATTACAGTCTCCACAGCTAACACAAAAGCAACAGTTGTCGCAGCAAATTTTCAATCAAGAAAATTGCACCTATAGAAAACGCCCACAACGGACCCTCTATGACGTGGGATAGTCTGTTGTGAGGACGCCGCCCAACCTTAAACACAACCCGCTGACATAGAAACTAACATACTATACAAACAAATAACATGTAAACATAAATATATATAAATTATGTGTATGATAGTATGTGTTGCAAAATAGGCTCAGTTTTACAGTAATGGTAAAGTTATTTTTATGGAAATAAACAAACTGCCACTTTATTCAATTAAACATTCTGGCCTTAAATATTAAAGTTCATATACAGAAAACAAGAAGATCCATCGATGAAAATAGGACTTCTTAGTTCACAAATACTGTCTTCCTGTTAATATTACAAGAACTGATCCAACTGTTCCGTGAAACTCTGTAATGTCTAATGTAAAAATGTCAACAACGCTGACCTACATACTGCATTCACTTGACAGGTCACGTGACGAAGTGTTGACAAACAGCAAACCAATACTGCAAGTGTGTCGTATCAGCCACAGGAAACGGTCTGGTATCGGTACTCTATTGACTTCTGAACTTCTGCGAGGTCAAACCCAGAAAGCTGGTCCACCAGTTGATAAAGGTTGATAAAGTTGGATTTTTATTCCCGTTAATGATATCCACCAAAAGATAGATATAAGTGGATGGAAGCAGACATCATCATCATCATCAGTTGATAAGATCTCTATGGTGTTGTTTGCTCCACTGTAGTGTATGGAATGTCAACTTGACCTACGCAGTGGTGTGTAGACATGGATTGAGTGTATAATGTGCGAATGATAATAAGGGTTCGTGTTGTTGACAAATGTTCTTTTCTCACACTCATGTATGACTGGAAGTCATCGACACCAACGACTGTGTACCTTTTCTAAAGTTTAATTGGACGTACACACTCGACAGCACAGATAGTGACAAATCACAGGTTGGCATAATACATCATAGTACAGTGGATAAATGGTCTTGCAATGTTACATGGGCACTCATGTAGAATAATTGTATAATGGACTGTCAGTAGCCAAGCACTCAGTATCGCCCATACATATATATCATCTGACTTCACTGACTGAGCACGTCAGCTTATAAACAATATTTCAGATGGCTTCTAAACCTAATCTCGTCTAGCGACGATTCTTCAACATAATGTTCAGCACATATTTTTTCCATATAATAATATTGAACCCCTGATAAAGGCTTCTCATGTGTAGCAGTGATCTCTGGACTAATCAAGCGATAATACGGGCATCCCTTTTCTCTTCTTGAAAGTCACTACATGTTTTGGTTCCAAGATGGCTTCACTCGTGAGCTGTCACTCACGTTTGGATACAGATAATGAATCTGTCCTAAAGTTAGTCATTCATAAAACATTTCATTGCTCTGTAGATTTGATCATGAACAATTGACTGCAATCTACAGGATATAGTGCTGCTAGGAATCGAAGTCGTTTTCATCGAGTCAAATATATTCTCTTAGACATTCAAATCGTAACTATCGAAAATGGTGGCTTCGATCGAGAGTTCATAAGAGTGTCTATTATTACCTTGGCATCAGAAATATGCCTCTGCCATTCCTTGGCAATACGAATAAACACTGGGGTAAAGCATACACGATAGGTCTAGACGACTATCACTTCCCCCACAAATACTGAGATCACTTTTTCCCCGGCGACAAGCCGACATAGAAAACACAGTCCCTATCAGGACGAAGCCAAATCACACCACACTCTAGCGACACATCCGCCGAATAGCCTTTGACCTCTCTAGCGACAACAGAACATATAGTTCGACTTAGATATGTAAAGATATACAGATATAAGACAGACTCGTCCTACTCAGACAAACAATACACATAAATTCAGGCCATAGATATTCTGAAGCAAGAACAATCTATTATTACCCAAACAACGAATAAATCGCAGAAAAATGGATTCATCCGCGGAGTTTGATCGAAGAGACGGCACAACTTTCAAGGGAAGTAACTCAATAATGACTTTTCCTTAAGCACTATTTTGTTTACAAGTATACCAATGTATAATATTGTAAGATATCAAAGACTGCACGTAACAATATATCATCTCAAAAAAGGAACAACAATCATGAGAACTCCTTCCTGAATAATCTAAGCGAAGACTAGCCCATAGCTATGTCTCGCCTTATCAGCTTCTCTGCCCGGACTAACCTGGGCGGAAATCGTTTAAACAACGCCACAAAAAGAGACATGCGCAGGACGCGCGAATCGAATACAACTCAGCCAAATTTACGAAACGAAGAATGTTCTACGATGTTCGACTAAAGACCTTTTACCTTAAAAGGAAATGAATCTTGAAACATTGCGATTGCCAACTGTTTTCAAAGAACTGGCGATCTGAGCGCTCCATAAATGGACATGACTCAAAAAATCGTTCACACAACTATCGGCAACCCTAGCTATCAAGATAAGACAACTTCTTGACGATAGCTATCAAGATTAGACGACTGTAGAAATAAAAGTGACTACAATTCCATGAGTTCCTTCCCATGCATTAAAAATTAACTATAGTCAGAATGCATGGTCAGAATAAGTTGCGACAAGTTTTTAGCAGCAGCACTGACTAATCATGTCAGTTAATATATAGTGTTTAACAAATCTTCATCAGGCCTTACTGACTAGTCATGTCAGTTAATCAATAATGCTTACGATGACTCCTGGACAGAACCTCCTTTAGCATAAGTGTAGCTTGCACCCTAGCGGAGATTTCTTTAAATAGCATTCAGCAAATATCTTCTGAGCGAATGTTAAATCACCCAAGAATAGATTTTCCTTTCATAAGTGTGATCTCTTGATCATCATCGGATAATAAGGGCATCCCTGTTCTCTGGTAGATGATCGACAATACGTAGCATTTCAAAATGGCTTCTAGTCTTGTAAACATCGCTCACCATAACGATGCACGACTAAGCTTCAATAAAGGTTCAATTCATAAATATCAAAGTTTCCACAAGCATCAGCATAATTTGTCCTCATAATTGCTGTATAGAAACATAAACAGTGCTGCTAGATAATATGTCGTTCTGACATACTGACATAGGTAGATTCATGTAAACGCCTGCCCATCTTAAGCCTAGGAATGAACGAAGTCAGCAAAAGTACGTTTACCTTAGTATAAGAATACACTAGCAAGCACAAAAACGCTCTTCTCCTCGCGTTATGGAATGAACACTAGGGAACTCATGGATTTAACCATCACAGAAGAAAATATCTTCGTTCCCATCATCAAAAGAGATCACAAACTTTGGACAGGTCTACCACATGACTCCCCGCCATAGGCTTCATCAATACCGAAGAACCCTCTAACGTATCTTCATCCGCCGAAAAGCACCTGACCCCTAAAGTACAGTACAAGAAAAATAGTTTGACATAAACATACAAAGATATCAAGCTATAGGACATACTCGTCCTACATAGACAAGAACTACACATAGATTCGGGCCATAGACATTCTGAAGCAATAACTATCTATTCCTAACCAAACATAGAATAGATCAAAGTAAGTCTAAATTCCTCCGCCGAGTTTCAGGAACGATACCAAGATCGATAACTCACAGAATGAATACCCATCGCCTAATCTGAGTTCTGTCCCTTTAGACCAAAAAACGTGCATTCAAAGATAAATATATTTTTATCAGACAAATAAATACATTTTACCTATGTATGCGTAATCCGTGCGCAAATATGTACGCAACAATCGTTTTCGAAAGGGAGTCATGACGAGTTATATGCCCAAACCAGGCAAGCTTTCGACGTTTCGCTACTGACAAAAGTGGTTCTTGGTGGCTTGCATACGTGTTTATTTTCTCTCTAACATAGGCATTTGTTCTGTGCTCTCTATAGGAAATGTGCAAAATTCTTCTATAACATTTATACTCAAAATATTATGATTACTGTATACATACATAAGGATCCTCGCCGGTGTTACGGAGTTCGTGCACAGTGCTGAGATCCTCCTTGTGTGATCTAAGGGAGGAGATCGGAGCACTGATGGAGTTGTCCGTAAGCATTGAAGACGGTCCTTAAAACTGTCACGGGTTGCCTCCTCGTTTCTCTGCAGTGATGGTCCAACAATGGCCTCATCCTAGAGTATCTAATGTGGGTCTTCAAAGGTGTCTACCTTCGCGCAAGATTACTCTTGGCAGATACAAAGATTGAAGAATGATGATGCTTCTACCTCGAGGGATATTTTAGAAGTCAAGAACAATGCTAAATATGTCTTAGCAATGTTAAATTTTTTTCTGCCTGACAACTTTTGTGAAGAGATATATTGTATGATTTAGCTCGTTCAAGCCCCCAACTGAATTAACAGTAAAATTATTATTATTATTAATATTATTATTATTATTATTATTATTGGCTCTATAGATGTCTATATATATTAAAGATATGGATTCATACGTGTGCACTCCCTTCTATAAAAACAGCATCAACTAGGAGTTTGTAAAACAACATGTAACAAATTTAATGATCAATTATTAGGTAACATTTAAAAATAACCAAGGTTATGTTTGGATGGAGTGTAAAAAGATTATGTTATCGTCATAGATGCTTGATGGAAAGTAAATGTTCGTTGCTGTAGCCTGTTTAATATGCACTTAGCTGAAAATCGTTGAGCACTGCTGCTGTTGTTCGTCAATTCGTCTCTCTGCGATAAAAGGCACGTCCCGAGCGAAGGGCGCAGGGGGTAACCTCTCCTGTTGTCAGAGCTGAGCATCATCACAGGCCCGTCAGATGTAGCCGTCTAGTGACCACAATCAGTTTTCTGAATCACAGACACGTAGCACGAATGGTCTTGTAGACTCGAACCACGAACTGGTCTCGTACCACGAACTCAATACAGATTGGGAACTCAATAATTCATGCTCAGTTTGAATAGTCTCGGCAACTTGATGCAGATGCCTCGAACACACGTCTGGGGTATTATTGCTATTATAGAATCCCACTGTGGCTTTTGTGAGTAAGTCCTACAGGAGTCCGGTTTCCGCATTACGGGTAAATTTTCCTTGCTGTAGTGTTCAGAGGGAGTTCCGATACGTATTTTGTCTGGTCCAATATGGTCAGAATCCTAACTCTATTCTTTCCTGGCTTCAGTCCGAGCTGTCTCTTTGACGATTCTGGAATGCAGTGTCGTATATCTAAAATGTTCTACGTTATATCGTAGTTCTCGGCCCACGCTCACATGTGGCGTTTCCGACAAAACTTCCAATCACCATGAATGTCTATTCGTGCCCCAAATGCCAGCCAATACATTCAAAAGTTCGTGATATGATGACTTTCCTCATGGAATTTTATGCATGATGCATGTGTTTGTAAAATTCAAACGGTCAATTTTCCCTATAAGGTGTTGCTATATCCGTCTATTCTCCGTAATGTTTACATTCGTAATCCCGTACATTCATCTTGTTTATAACAAGCTTGTCTGGATTTTTATTCACTGTGTCTATAATATGCCACCAGAACGATAACTGACCGATACTCCATGTGCAAACAACCACTGGGCGTCATTACACGAAATTTACCTTGCCCGCCAATCTGGTCTGATTTGTATCAAACTTCAGGTAAACAAACACGACACAAATGAATGGAAGGAGTATAAACATTGACTCGAGAATACCAATACTGTCGGAAGGTAGAAAAATAGAATGTGTCAACAATCGAATAGTTCACATAATTAGTACGCACAATAAAGGTAGTTCAATACTGCCGGAGAGGAAAAGAGAGCGAACGTAATTATGGGACAAAATCCAAACCAAACATAAATCCTTATAAAACCGGCGGGGACCTAATGTCCAGGTTGCACAGATCTTGCCTCTCCAAAACGAAGTAAAATTCCCTTTTTTATAAGATCTATCGCTTCATCGTTATTATCATCTTCCTGTCCGGTCCTTATTGCACGTGGAGCCACATCTGCAGCTAGCCCACTTACAGGAAGCCTCTAATGATGTACATGCTCCTGCAGCGGGGATTTCTGTAGCAATTCGTTTTTTAATATAAAATTGCCAGCCCTATGTACAATCTGATATTGGTTGCTTGTGAGAAAGTCCTGAAGGAACATTAGTCAAGTTCATCATTTATCTCCTCAGAAACCCCCGGGGAACTACAGGTAGGCGAGGTCATTTCATATACTACTAAGATAATTATGGTAGCACACGTGTGATTTATTTGATGAGTTAATCAACTAATGTAGACACCAAATCAATTGCTTCTTATAATATAAATTTGCTGACTTCATCATATAATCATCGTCACCGTCGTTGTCATCATCGGTCGTGGCCTCGCCTGGAAGCACACAATGCAGACACAAAAACTGTCAACGAAATCTTGTTCCATACTTCTCGTTTTGTGTTTTTTATTTTTTTATTTTTTTTTTTAAGTTCTGCCTCAAATTTTCGACTCTATTTATCTCTAGATCTAGCATTCTGACTATTCCCCGCTAGAGTCCAGACTCCATCGTTTGGTTTGACAGCCTTATCTCTTTGTCTGGACAACAAACACCAGATCCGTTACTGATTTCATTGCTATAAAAAATTGAAATTGGCGATTTCGGAAGTACCGCCATCTCTGCATCGAAGATCGGCTGCGATAGATATTTAACGCCTTCCATCTCTTGCCTTGATGCTGCACTTTGATAGACTCTTTCTTGTCCATCTCTTGCGTCGCTGGTGCACACTATTAGACTCTTTCATGTCCAGCTCTTGACTTGATAGTGCACACTGATAAATTCTTTCATCTCCAGCTCTTGACTTGATGCTGCACTCTGATAGACTCTTTCATGTCCAGCTCTTGCCTTGACGGTGTGTTCTGATAGACTCTTTCTTGTCCATCTCTTGCCTTGACGGTGTGCTCTGGTTGACTCTTTCTTGTCCAGCTCTTGCCTTGACGGTGTGTTCTGATAGACTCTTTCTTGTCCATCTCTTACCTTGACGATGTGCTCAGATTGACTCTTTCTTGTCCATCTCTTGCCTTGACGGTGTGCTCTGATAGACTCTTTCTTGTCCATCTCTTGCCTTGACGGTGTGCTCTGGTAGACTCTTTCTTGTCCATCTCTTGCCTGACGGGCGTGCTCTGATAGACTCTTTCTTGTCCATCTCTTGCCTTGACGGTGTGCTCTGATAGACTCTTTCTTGTCCATCTCTTGCCTTGACGGTGTGCTCTGATAGACTCTTTCTTGTCCATCTCTTGCCTTGACGGTGTGCTCTGATAGACTCTTTCTTGTCCATCTCTTGCCTTGACGGTGTGCTCTGATAGACTCTTTCTGGTCCATCTCTTGTCTTGACAGTGTGCTCTGATAGACTCTTTGTTGTCCATCTCTTGTCTTGATGGTGCACTCTGATAGACTCTTTCTTGTCCATCTCTTGCCTTGACTGTGTGCTCTGATAGACTCTTTCTTGTCCATCTCTTGCCGTGACGGTGTGCTCTGATAGACTCTTTCTGGTCCATCTGTTGTCTTGATGGTGCGCTCTGATAGACTGTTTCGTGTCCATCTCTTGCCTTGACGGAGTGCTCTGATAGACTCTTTCTTGTCCATCTCTTGCCTTGACGGTGTGCTCTGATAGACTCTTTCTTGTCCATCTCTTGCCTTGACGGTGTGCTCTGATAGACTCTTTCTTGTCCATCTCTTGCCTTGACGGTGTGCTCTGATAGACTCTTTCTTGTCCATCTCTTGCCTTGACGGAGTGCTCTGATAGACTCTTTCTTGTCCATCTCTTGAATTGACGGTGTGCTCTGATAGACTCTTTGTTGTCCATCTATTGTCTTGACGGTGTGCTCTGATAGACTCTTTCTTGTCCATCTCTTGCCTTGACGGTGTGCTCTGATAGACTCTTTCTTGTCCATCTCTTGCCTTGACGGTGTGCTCTGATAGACTCTTTCTTGTCCATCTCTGGGTTGACGGTGTGCTCTGATAGACTCTTTCTTGTCCATCTCTTGGGTTGACGGTGTGCTCTGGTGGACTCTTTCTTGTCCATCTCTTGCCTTGACGGTGTGCTCTGATAAACTCTTTCTTGTCCATCTCTTGCCTTGACGGTGTGCTCTGATAGACTCTTTTTTGTCCATCTCTTGTTTTGATGGTGCACTCTCTCTGATAGATTGTTTCTTGTCCATCTCTTGCCTTGACGGTGTGCTCTGATAGACTCTTTCTTGTCCGTCTCTTGCCTTGACGGTGTGCTCTGATACACTCTTTCTTGTCCATCTCTTGCCTTGACAGTGTGCTCTGATTGATCTTTCTTGTCCATCTCTTGTCTTGACAATATTCTCTGATAGACTCTTTCTTGTCCATCTCTTGTCTTGATGGTGTGCTTTGATAGACTCTTTGTTGTCCATCTCTTGTCTTGATGGTGTGCTCTGATAGACTCTTTGTTGCCCATCTCTTGCCTTGACAGTGTGCTCTGATAGACTCTTTGTTGTCCATCTCTTGCCTTGACAGTGTGCTCTGATAGACTCTTTGTTGTCCATCTCTTGCCTTGACAGTGTGCTCTGATAGACTCTTTGTTGTCCATCTCTTGTCTTGATGGTGTGCTCTGATAGACTCTTTGTTGTCCATCTGTTGTCTTGATGGTGTGCTCTGATAGACTCTTTCTTGTCCATCTCTTGACTTTATCTTCGTACTTGTAGCGTTGCCTTCCTGTAACTCGTTGGCTGTAAACTGTTCTTTCATTAAGTTTATCAACAAGGTGGTATATCTCTTTATCCCCATATTACGAAAATATCAAAGTTACACGTTCTGTAATGGACAATGAAAAAACATTCCGCCACCTTTTCTTGGAAATACAGAACCGTTCAACGTTGCACCGTGAAAGCTAAATTGAACAGTCATGAAGAGTGCTCTCTGGCCTCTCATGTTTTGTCCAGATACGTTTACCATTGACCTTAAATGATGATAAATTTGACCACAAAGATCCAATGAAGTTTAAAGCGAATTGAAAAGAACTAAATGACGAGAAAAATCAGTGCCGTCATTAGGACATGCAATAGAAAGAGCGCATGATTATCCTTCTCCATCACCTCCCCCCCCCCCAAACCGCATTAGGTTTTGGGCGGGTTACATGCTCGTATATAGAATGTGGTAATCTCCAAAAGAACATTGCCGATCGTTCGGCACAGAATATTCACTTGCAGTTATTTCCCTTTAGCAGTGTTTCGTGGACATGTATCGTAGTATGTAAGTATCGATTTTAATTAGGAACTGTCACACTATTTGTAGTGCAAATCGCAGAGACAATTATAAACAAAATACATTTTTTTTTTTTGGTAGCAAGAAAGGCGGGGGGGGGGGGGGGGGGGGTGTTAAAGCATGAGGTTTTTAGTTTATTGTTTAACTGACTTTTGTCATAATTTTTTATAAGAATCCCCCACTGACGGACTGACTCACAAACTGACGAAATATTAAATGTCTAACTTTTTAACGGATTGATTAATGTATTGACTGACGGATCGAGTGACAGACTGATGAGCTGTTTATGACTGACTGACTGACAGACAACGGATAGACTGCTAATTTGACGGATCGACTTTCATTCATCAGTTCGCAAGTCGGTCCGTCAAATTAGCAGTCTATCCTCCATCCTTTCTTTTTATTTTAATAATTGTCTCTGCGTTATGCACCTCAAATAATGTGACAGTTCCAATTACAATCGATACTTGCACTCTACGATACATGTCACGACACACTGCTAAAACACTAAACACTGCTAAAGGGAAATAACTCCAAGTAAATATTCTGTGCGGAATGATCGGCAACGTTCTTTTGGAGATTACCCAAAATGTTTTAGCTATCTAATTATTATCTCGTTCATTCATTCTCTTTGCATTCTTACCTTTCTGTGACTTCTTTAATAGTTTTCTTCTCTTTCCATGTGATGCGCCTGATTCTTTTATTCATACATTTTAATGGCCTCTATTGTTATTATGTATGCTCATTGTCCATGTTTCTGTGCCACACAGTAATGTAGTGCTACATAATACTTGTTTGACTTTCATTTTTAATTTGTTGTTTATTTGTTTGGATGTAAGTATCTGTCTCATGTTGTTTAATATAGGTGTGATCATCCCTACGGCCTCATTGTTTTCAATTTCATATCTATAGTCTTTCGTTATTGTGTGCCCATTATATGAGAATGTTCTGACTAGACAATCCGATTGGTCATGCATGCTTATTATAATCTTCTAAGGACTCTTTTACATATTCTGCCCATCTTTCTGATACATTCTCCAATCAAACAAGTTTTCTCATTCTTATCAGCCTTATCATCCTTGTACAACTTCTTCATGTTTGACATTTTCTTTATTCCTGCATGGATATCTCTTGTGTAATGTTTAATCGCCATGTGTTTTATTGCCTTGCCTTTTGTTTCTATTCACTGTTATGTTGTTTGTCGTTTATTGTTCTGTAATCTGGAGTATTTTTATTTTATCTCTTTTTATTTTTGTCCTTTTACTTGACATGTCTTCTGTCATCCGTACTTGAACGTTTATTTTTCACAAATGGACCATTCACTGAGTGTATATTTGTTCTAAAATGGTCCTTTTTGTGTCTACTTTCTCCTCTCGGTTCCCTCTTCTATATTGTTCCATACGTTCTGTTTGTCAGTTTTCATATTTAATCTTGACTTCGATAGGCTATGTTTGTTTTGTCCCTGCTGTGAGGAAGTTTCTAATTTTTTTTATCTTTCTTGCTTTGCGTATTTTTCAGTGTTATTATTCTTATTTCAATCACTAGCGAATTGTTATTTGAATATATATATATATATATATATATATATATATATATATATATATATATATATATATATATATATATATATATATATATATATATATATATATATATATATATATATATATATTTATATATATATATATATATATATATATATATATATATATTATATATATATATCAGCCCCAGGATGTCTTTACACTTATGACACTATTTTAAAAATAAATTGACATCATGATAAAGTCAACCGGATTCCTTTTTTTATTTTTTTTAATATATCTCCTGGGCTTTTCGAAGTGCATAGCTTCTTCAGATATTGTTAATAATGTGTTTCACGGAACCAGCTTCTTAGAGCTTTATAAATATTTCGTATCTGTCGTTTCCTTTTACCTGTCATTATTGATCCTACTTTCTTTTTTCACCTTCTTTTTTTTTAATCATATGAATTCCTGTTGAACGGATGACGCTGGCTATGGATTTGACACACATTCAGGATGCATACTAATAGCATTACAATGTAGTCTTTGTTCTGGAATCCCCAGGGTAAGAGGGGTAGAGAGAGAGAGAGAGAGAGAGAGAGAGAGAGAGAGAGAGAGAGAGAGAGAGAGAGAGAGAGAGAGAGAGTGGGAAGAACACACGTAGAAGAGAATTAGAGATAGATATGAAAATGATGAAGAGGGCGCAAAAAGACGTTGAGTTGATGGCATGCGAAAGGAAGACTTGGCATTTGTCCGTTAAAAGTCTCCATGAGAGCTAAAAGATATTGATTGATTGATTGAAACATTCCACGACGAGAAGAAATCATCACTGCTATCAAAGGGTTAACGAATGGAAAAGAATAAATATATCCGACAATTTAAATGCCGAGTTATTCAAAACAGATCCTGAACTAGCAGCAGAACTTTTAGAACCACTATTTGCACAAGTATGGAAAACCGAGACAACATCAACAGAGAGGAGTAAAGGAATAATTGTCAAATTGCCCAAGAAGGGTGACCTTGTATACTGCAACGACTGGAGAGGAATTACTCTCCTCTCAGTTCCCTATAAAATACTAGGCAGGATAATTATCCAGAGAATTTCAAAAGCAGTACACCATAAACTGAGGAAAGAACAAGCAGGATTCAGAAAGAATTGAAAATGTGCAGATCATATATTCACCCTCGGGAACATTATAAAGCAGTGCTCGAAATAGCAGAGACAGCTATACATTAACTTTGTTGATTCTGAAAAGGCTTTTGACAGCATACACAGGGACAGACTATGGAAAATACTGAGGGATTATGGAATTCCCAGCTGCATTGTTTCCATCTGGAATTTCCAGGGGATCGACACATTTAATTATCTCTTATCAAACAGATATTTGGTAGTTGCAACCATTTGACACTCCTTTTTGGTGATAATTCATCACATTTGCTTGGCGCTTCACAGCTTTGTGGAGATTAACGCAGGTAAAACCCATACGGGCCTGGTCAGTTTCGCATTAGTTTTGTTTGCTCAAGCGAGGGATATAGAGATTACTTGTCTGTGCGACACATTTTAGACAGACATGAATGACATAATCGGTTCCTTTCCGCCTTTTTACGAACAGATTACTTTAGATAAAAGTAAGATGTCGTATTTGTAGGCATTGCAGCGAAGGCAATCTGATGTTTTATTACCACATACGAGAGAGGTGACCTTTTGCGTCACGCACAGAATTTCAGGCGGAAATAATTTTGAATTACTCCAAATAAATATGCAGTTTTTAAACGATTGGCGGGGGTTCGAAATAGAGTAACCACCAAAGTCCTGATTGGACTCAGCCCATAATCATAACAAACAACTGCGGGGGAGGCAAAGGGCCATATAACCTGACGCTTGGGCAGTTTTAAGACGACAACCAGACTGTCTGAGTTAAGACTAGAAACAAGATTCATTTATCAGACCAGACTTTGTTGGAGAATTTTGAAGGACTTAAACAGCCCAGGAAAACTCTATCATTTTAATAAGGAACACCGGAATCTGAGGAATCTGGAGCACAGAGTCAAAGTGGGAGCTTGTTGTTAAAGTAACAACCCTCAAGAACACGTGTAAGAGGCCTATTCAAGTGCCTTTATTTCTCTGAGCAAACAGTCTGTGAGCCAAGATTGGCGTAAGTTGTACATTTTACATTCTATATTTTTCATTACTAACATGTGAACTAATATGTATATATTGCCATGTGAATATTAATATGTGAAAATTGCTAGTGGATGTCCAAGTCATTTGAGGCAGGCAACCTCAGCATATAGAATGATGATTTCTTGAACCACCACTTAAAGGGCTGGTGACTGCTTTATTGCTAGTTTCTTAAAGAGCACTAAAAAGCATAGGTAGTCCCAAGTTCCATATGGAGCAGGGAGGGAAAGATGAAAGAAATTATTCTAATTATAATATTTACAGTTTAAAACCAGTGTAAATGTCTATGTAAACATATTAGCTTTAAAATTAATGAAAGTTTCAAGCTTTTCAACCAGTGTAGATGTAAATGAAAACATATTCAATCTATATTGTGAACATTTTTCAACCAGTGTAGATGTAACTAAAAACATATTCAATCTATATTGTGAACATTTTTTAACCAGTGTAGACGTAAATGTAAACATATTCTATATATAATATTAACCTTTTCATTTGAATGTAAAGTAAATATAAAGCTATTTAAGTTAAATGTAAAGAAAGGTTTCTCTCCAGGGATTAAGCTTAATTCTCATCGACGGTAAAGTCTGAGATGCGATCGTGGAATAGGAAGAAGAGGCCACATAACTATGTGTCGGGAAACTCAATACTCAAAGGGTATTCGTTTCTCTTCTTTTGCCATACTAGTTGGTGGTACCAGTTGAGGGTACTATCTCTGGAACAAGAAGGGAACAAGTGGCCTGCAGTCGAAGCTAGATACCATCATCAGAAGGGCTTTAAGACGAGGGACCAACTTCGTAGACACTCCCTGAAACTTCTGGGAACGTGCTGCGCCCTACAACCTTGACTAGTGACGAGCGTGATCAGCAATTCAGTCTACAAAGAACCAAACCATCAGAAGGAGCAGAACCGTCACTGACAGCTAAATAACGCATAAAAGCTGCCAAATGACATCCTTTACAAATTACCGTTACATCACAACAGTGATTATAATTTTACTGATAAATAATTATTCATTTTTTTTTAAACCTTGTTAAAACCTAAAAAAAAAAAAAAAATCTGTTATTTGTAAATATACAAATTTAACGTCGATTGAGTCATTTTGAGTGTACTTCATGTTTGTCTCAGTCAATTTACGAAATACACTCTAAACAGAGCTATACCATAATAAGAAGAATTCCACTGAGTAAATCATGGTGGGGGCTTGAACGAGCTGAAATTAATACTTGCTTAATTCTTCATAAAAGGCGGCGGATCAGATATAAGTTAATGTTATGAGTAAAATTCATAACGATTATGTGTGAAGTATCTTCAGCTCGACAGAGCTTCATTTCTTATATTTTATTACGGATTTACTCAAGAAATGGCGTCATGCCGGGATAGTACGGTGTCAGATGCGAATTTGAGCAGAAGTGGGGTTTTATCGTCTGCAAGGAAGAGATGCTGATTGTGTTTTAATACGATCCTGCAGTCTACTGTGTTTTACCTGAATTTTAAAATCACTAGGGCACCAATATACTCTGCTGAGGTGTTCCTAGCTTCTTTGAATGTTAGGAAGTAATTTTCGTTATTGTGTCGAATGTATTAAATATATTAAACTGTTGAGAATGCAAGGACAGCGTCTCCATAGCGGAACGGACTGCCTTACGACATTATGAAAACTGCATATTACAGCCTTTGCCATTGGGCGTGAATCTATTATTATAATTGATGGAGCTATGTAACAGTATTGAATAAATTGTGTATCGTGACTTGTGAAAGGGAGTTACGCTTATATTGGCATTCAAGTTGATACGTGTCTGTCGAAATACCCCTATGTGTGTATCTGGCCACGGCCCTTGTTCCGATTATTATATATTACTACAACTGATGCCCTGCCCAACGCTGCTTTGTTCTTGACTTCCGAAATATCTGATGAAACTCCCTTGCGATAGAAGCATCATTACCCTTCTATCTACAGCTCTTCCAAGAGTAATCTTGTGCAAAGGTAGACACCTTTGAAGACCCATATTAGATACTGTTGTTTTGGCCACTGTTGGACCGCTACTGCAAAGCAGGGGAGGCAATTCCGTGACAAATATTCAGATGACATTGCACTACTCGCATATTCCCATCAACACATCCAAAAGAAAACATATAGACTGAATAAGTAAAGACAGCAGGTGGATCTGAACATCAATCTAAAGAAGGCAGAGGTCATGACACTCAATGTGGGCAGTCCTGAGCCCATAACAATAAGGAACCAGAGGCTGGAACAGACGGACACATTTACATACCTAGGATGCATAGTAACACAAGACGGCGAAACAAGCAAAGGCATCAAGTACAGAATGAATAAAGCGAGAACAGTCTTTGCTAGTCTCTACAACATCTGGAAGTCTTCCCAGTACAGCACAAACACCAAATTACAATTATATGAGAGATGTGTACTTTCTGTGCTTCTCTACGGTGCGGAATGCTGGAGAGTAACAGAGAAGGAAATGTCGAAACTGTCCTCCTTCCACACAATTTGCCTAAGGAAAATTCTCCGAATCTTTTGGCCGAATACTATCACTAACCAAGAACTACTTACTCGGAGTAACCAAGAGGACATACACATAGCTGGCAGACGCTGGAGTTGGGTTGGCCACATCCTCAGAAGAGACCCCGATGCCTGTCACAGAACGTCTGGCCATGCTCTTTTGTGTGCTCTCTCACACCTTCATCCCTACGGCAGTATCATTTCTTTTTCTTCATTTTTCACCAACTGCTTTTATTTGGCAGTTTGTTGCCCTTTCATTCATTATTTTGCTCTATGCTGGATCTAGTAGGGTGAAGTCTCTAACACTCCACTCTCTTACGGAAGTATCTGCTATGGGACTATCTGTATCTCTTACATTTTTGCTTTACCACTCCTCAGACTTATTTACGTTCTGCCAGGTGAACTGTGGTATTTAGTAACAATACCCAGTCACTATCACCGGTCAGCGGTATTACGTTTCTCTCTTTGAGTCCCCTAGACAACCTTTGATAATAGACGACCCTCGTTGGACAACCATATCGTTTGTCTAAGCGGCCGGCGACCCTTTTGTTTGACTGTATGAAGAATGCACGAACACACAGGCGATAATGAGATAATAGTTTCACGGGCCCATCCCTGTTTGGGATTATCGCAGATAATCTGTCTGGCCAGTCAACATTGGCGGAAGACATTACGCCAGGTAATCAGTTTACACATTTGTTTGTGAGAGGGCATAAGATGTCACCGGAAATATTACGTCTTATTATAAAGAAGTCACGCGTTGGAATATTAAATGTAATATTTTAAACACGCGGGGGAGATTATAAATTTAAACACCTCAATCCACATAGCGCAAAAGAGCTTACGATTGGTTTGAAGTAAGCGCCGTGATATACATTGAATGTCAATTGGAAAACTCGACGGAAAGACCATCTGTGGTGTGAACTGAGAACTGCACATATAATCTAGCAAACTCAGAGACACAGAACACAGACAGCTTCGCAACTTCAAACTAGCAACTCCAAAAAATCCAGAAAGAAAAGGATCGGACCAAGGATTCCAATATTATACATGACAGATCGAGTATTTGGGGAACTTTGAAAACTAATAAGTAAACCCGCATATTTCAATACAATACTGTAACTTCAGGGACCAGGACTTTAAATATCAAGACTGGAACCCAAAGGAATTGGTTCACCCGTCATAAGAGAAACTTTCCCAGACCAAGTGTATCGCAGAACACCCGTCGAAGAGGAATTCCTAGTTTCCCAGGCCAAGTGTTTCGCAGATTCACCCGTCATACAAGGGATTCAAAATTTCCAGACCAAGTGGTTCGAGAGCATATAACCTAAATTGCTCGGGTCCATCTTACCTGCGCGAGGAGATTGTGTATTCCCAACACTTTGGGTTCGTGGTACAAGACTACTTGTGGTTACAAGCTATCAGACGGTTCGAAGTACTGAAGTTACTACGCCACTCGTGTGAGAGTACACTCATCACCAAGAAGTGACGAAAACCACTACGACAGGACTCACCTAGGGTTAAGTTTTCTTGTAAAAAAGGCGAAAGCAACGGACTGATAAATCCTCACCTACGTCTCCGTGAAGAAAACTTGTTTTTACAGCAAAATTCATCATTTTCTCCTTATTTTAACTGTTAAAGACTAATTCATTATTAAGTTTGTTACATGTTGTTTTAAAACTAAACAATCATAGTCGATTCAGTTTTTATATGTATGATAGCGAACGTTTGAGCAAGATTCTTTAAAACATACATCTCTATATACATAGATATATTTACATCTATAGCGCCATTACTTATAAGAGGAATTTCGTTCGATTACACCAACTGAGGGCTTGAACGGGCTAAAAACCATTGCTTAAATCCTTCACAAAAGACGACGGACAGATATAAGTTAACCATTGCTCAGCCCTATGCCGCTTGGTTCTTGACTTCTGAATTATCTCGTGAACACTCCCTTCGGATAGAAGCGCCATTACACTTCTATCTACATCTCTGCCAAGAGTAATCTTGTGCGAAGGTAAACACCTTTGACGACCAAGTTTAGATACTCTTGAGTTTTGGCCATTGTTGGACCACTACTGCAAAGCAGGGGAGGCAATCCGTGACAATGCCATCACAAGAACAGCTATGATATGGACCCCCGAAGGAAAACGAAAGAAAGACAAAACCAACTTGGCGGAGAACTGTGAAGGCTGAGATGCAAAGAATGAACGAGAGCTGGGGCACTGTACAAAGGATGGCCGCCGACCGGACAATGTGGAAGCAGTTTGTTGCTGCCCTATTGACGCCACCAGGCGTGATGGCCACCGACTGCTTTGACAGTCGGCGGCTAAGGATCAAAGAAGAAGAGATTGATTGATTGGTTGGTTGATTGATTAATTGGTTGATTGTATAAACATGGCGAATACCTAGAACAACAACAGAGATGATACAGACTTTCATAAATCAAGTTATGTCCAGAAAGTAAGGATTTAAATTGTATAACAAGATCACCAATGTAGAACTGACATAAAGGACAAAACAAGTATTAGTCAAACAAGATGTGACAAACAACGGCGTTGCATAGGACACGAACTGAGGAAATCTATAGATAACATAGCAAAGTGGTCATCTTTCTGGAATCCCCAGGGGAAAAGGAAACATCTTGCGTGAAGACAGCAAAGCTACCAGACACGCCAGTCCACATTTTAAATTATTTTCATATTTTTTCACGTTTTTTTCATTTTGTTCTCGCTTTCTTTCATTTTTATGTGTGTTCGTTTGTCCCTGACGAAGGCCTTGTGGCTGTAACGTATGACATTTCCATTGTCCCATGTCCTAGTACAGCGGTCGGGAACCCGCGGCTCGCGAGCCGCATGCGGCTCTTTGGGCCATCTCGTGCGGCTCTCGGCTCTCTACTACATAACTCTTAGTGAATGAGGGATACCATGTGATTTTTTTTTTTCATGCTGCTCTTCAATTTGTTAAATGGAGACAAAATTAAATATTTGGCCCTTTGTCATGGAAAGATTCCCGACCCCTGTCCTAATAAAAGGTATTACCATTTTGTTTTAAACCCAGAGTCAGAGGAACAGAGGCAGGTCTAAAAACACATACAGAAAGGAATTGGCAACTTCTATGTATGTAACTGATCGTCCAATTGGCTAATCGGTTACATTGCTTTCCTCTCGCAAGATTACCGAGTTCCCGGATGGAAACCTGTTAGCGTCACACTTCAATCTCATTTATTGATTCATTTTCTTTTGCACTCCTTACCCAGCATAAAGCTACCGCTGCAGTTAGTGCCCTTGCAAGAAATCTGCGCTAAACATTAACTTGTTATCACTGCAGTGTTTTCTGTGTTATTTTGTTTACATGATGATATTGCCAACGGCATGCACAACTTCATATTAGTCGCCTCGTATAAGATACACATGTGTGTTGTCGTCATATTCCTTCTTTATCTCTTCATAGACCCACTGGAACTACATGAGGCGAAGGTCCGGTCTACCCAGCTGTAAATTGGTGCTCTTGACTGCTCTTGAGTTATAGAGGGCAAAAGTAGCGAGGAAGGGATCTGGTCACCCCACCTCATTATAAAAAAGCTGAGACCCTGTTTGTTTAAGTCTCTAACACTTCACTCCCCTATTGCAGTATCTGACCATTTTGTCTCTCTTCGCTACTTATGGAGCATGGAGCTACAACTATAGCTGATCCCTTGCAGGGAGCATGCATTGCAGCACGTGCTTCTACAGCAGAAGTTTAAGAAGCAGTTTGTTTTATATAATGAAGTTGCCTACCCCATCCACAACGTCAGATTAGTCGGGGATATTGCGAATGTACGTTAAAGTGCTGTGTCAAATAGTTTTGCTCTCATCATCCTATCTGTGCGTCCAGTGTCCATGTATATATTTTTATAGTTTTTTTTTTTAATCAGTATTACAACGTCTCGTCTTCACGTCTTTATTTTTTTGAGTGTTTGAATATATGTTTGTTTCTGTTTATAAACCCAGTGTCTGTACATGGCGCTTCCTAAGGTTAGTAAAGTCCATGAATAGCAGGGTTTTTTAATCTTTATTTTTGTGTCACGGGCTCACGTGATTGTCCGATGAAGACTATGGACATCTTTCATTGTCCGATGAAGGCGATTGACATTTTTGATTATCCGATGAAGGCTATTGACATATTTGATTGTCCAGTGAAGGCTATGCACATATTTGATTGTCCGATGAAGGCTATGAGTATCTTTGATTGTCCGATGAAGGCTACTGATATATTTGTCCGATGAAGGCTGTGAGTATCTTTGATTGTCCTATAAAGGCTATTGACATCTATGATTGTCCGATGAAGGCTATTGACATCTTTAATTGTCCGATGAAGGCTATTGACGTCTTTGATTGTCCAGTGAAGGCTATGCACATATTTGATTGCCCGATGAAGTTTTGGACCCCTTCTTGTAAAAAAATGTACATAAAAGCATAATTTTAAAAATCACATTTTAAATTGTAGTTTATGCACACGCATCCTCTAGAATCAATTCATGGACCTCCAAGATATCTGCGGAGCACAGGTTAAGAAAGCTGTAGAGAATGTGAAGGAAGATTCTGTGTTGACATTCAGCCAGTCCCAACATCCATCCACTCTGACCCAAATAAGATGTAATACGTTTGTGGCATTCGCAGTCACCTGTCAGTATGAGATACTAATGTCGGTTCTTATACTTAATACGTGAATTTGATCTTCCATAAGTGGAATTTATGTCAAATTGAAACGACTTAGGTGGCATTTTCGCGTAATCTCCTTAAGAGAGGGTGGACCACGATTTTATGTAAGTTTGGAAGGGATATTAATTAATTTTACCTTGGTTGTGTTGTCTTGAAGTTAGGCTCGACCAGCTAGCTCGTGGCAACACAACTGGTGGTCAGACGGACAGAGAAAACGACATCAGCTACGATAAGATGAGTTATTTGAGCACATATTTGTGAGAGACCGCTAGTAGGAGTGAGGGGATAATAGACAATGGAAGAAACACCATGGTCATAGAGAATAGAAGAGTTTCATGACTATCTACAAAATGAACAAGCATGGAAATAATGGCAGAAAAGTCGAGTTTGCTATACGGTACACTCTTTGTCGATGCCCCATAAACATTGTCCACTGAGATAAAGTTAGCCGCTATACTTTCAACTACGTTCACCGCTTACTTTCGTTTTCGATACAGCTTTACCGTGAAGCTACATGGAAGCATTGCCGTGAGTGAAGCTTTATTTGGTGAGCTACGTCTGTCGCATTAGCTGCTGTGAGCCCATGTTCTTATTGGATTTCTGTAATATTGTCTATCCATCTACCTCTAGATTTTCCCTGTGACATGAAATCAAATCTTCTACCGTTGTAGGCGAGCAGTGGTAGTTGATCGTGCGTCCTTCTCATGAGATGACCAATCACTTAATTTTATGTCTCTCTTTATAATATAGATGTCTGATGTAGTTTCCTACAATTTTAGTGATGTCATCATTTCTTATTCCGTATCTCTTGGTAACATTAGTGCCCTAGATTCTTCTATAAGAGTTACGCCAACTAAAATTTGGCCGCCATTTTCGGTCGTACCCGTATTGCAGGAAAATGGACCCGATCATGAGTTTCGGACCCAATTTGCATTTTCGTTTAGGTTAGCTAATAATTTGAAATAAAATTAGATGCAAATACAGTAGCACATATTTGTACTATTATTTGTATTTCAAGTAACAAAACAAAAAGAAGAAAACTAGTTTACTTACCGGTTTATTGAAAAGAATCAGTAGCGTGGATTTTTAACACATACTCCGTTGAATTTTATATTCCGTTAGAATTCCACTATTTAGCAACAAATATTCCGTTAGAGTTGCAAAACTCAGCAAAACATACTCCCTTCGAATTGAACTATTTACCTAGTTTGAAATGTGGAAACTGGTGAATGACTGCTGTAGACACTGACAGTTTTACTAGAGCCAGATGATCACACCAGTTTATGTTTTCATTTAAAATGCGACAATGTACAGATAGTTTTAACAAAATCTAATTACATATTTTGGACCGGAGATTTTATTATAGTTTTATTATATAATTATATTATATAATTTTATTATTATAATTTTTTATATATATATATATATATATATATATATATATATATATATATATATATATATATATATATATATATATATATATATATATATATATATATATATATATATATATATATATATATATATATATATATATATATAATATAATTTTTATTATTATATAATAATAATAATATTATATAATTTATTATATAATGTTATATAATTTTATTATAATTAAAAATATTAATAAAATAATAAAAATATAAAATTTTATTACATGATATCATTTTATATTTTATATATTTAAATTATATAATTATTAAAATAATAATAATTATATAATTTAAAATTATATAGATTATATAAAATATATAAATATATCATCATGTGACGTATTCTTTCCAGAACGTTGTCTCCATTACAGCTGCTCTGAACGCATCACGATTCTGGGCAAGTCGACCTGCATCAGCCAAAGACAAGTTCAGACTCTCTGTGATGTCCTGGGTCCACCGTCGTCTAGGTCGACCCCTTCCCCTTTTTCCAGGGACCATGCCTTCCATCACTGTTTTTTCCAGACTATTATGTCTTTTTATATGACCGAAAAATTTCAGCTTCCTTATTGCGATGGTATTTAGGAGCCAATGTTCGTGTACGTTTAGTGAGTGCAGTACTTCTCTGTTGGTCTGTTTGTCTGTCCAGGGTATTCTCAACATCGTTCTGTAGCATTTCATTTATAATCTTATAAATATAGAAGAGGTGTTAAGAATAGATAGACCAAAGGAACTGCATAATATAGTCAAACAATATTTATCACGAACAAATGTTAATATTAGTGTCTGGGAATGTGAAGGTCTGATGCTGTTCTTACAATGCATATGACTTTTAACAGATGAAAGTCAATTAAATATCTGTTAAAGTCAGTTATATAACTGGAACCACCAGCCCTTTACACCCCTCCATTTTAATATAATTCTTGTTCAGAGTTTCTTCTTGATTTTGTTTTTTTATTTATTTATTTAACGTATTAGCATAATTGTGATTGTCCCTATTTACAATGATTTGACAAATGTGATGCCACTTTCTCATCGGCAGTTGTTCATATTATTTGGAATTGAAAACAATATATATCCTAATTATAACCCATCAGAGGTTGAACGGGATATTTTCTTCATTAATTTGTAAAAAAAAAATCTTACTCGACGCTTATTCCCGCTACTAACCCTGGTATTGTCGACAAAAAATGGCGTCCACGTCGTTCAGCCTCGTTTTCGATTCTGACATAGTTGTCGTAACTCTTATAGAAGAATCTAGGGCACTAGGTAACAGTTAATGGCTCTTCCTAAGCATCTAATCCAGGAGTCGGCAAACTTTTAGTAGTGTCGTGCCGAAGTAATGTTGCAAAGTCACTCAGCGTGCCAACCTAAGTCCATCATATTTTTTATATACAACAATTATTGAAACAATTTAAAAATGATCTTGTATTAACATGTTTCCGATAAATTAAATAACTATTCTATTCTTTGTAGATTATTCAATATTTTAATATAAATAGGAACAAATATCAATACAAATATTATGTTTTGCAAAATTTAAGTTCTGAACACATTAGTTTGAAATTTTATAATAAAATTGCCATATGTATATTTTGTTAAGACAGAAAGTCCAATAGTTTGAAGAACAAAACAATTAAATAAACCAAACATAAAACACGTTATTAAAATTTTAATATGAGTAATCATTGATTATTATTATTGATCTGAGTCATTAATCAATTAATGGGACCCGTGTCCTTGCTTCTCCTTGGTTAATTGTTCAATATCAGGTGTGTGTTTTGTCAATTTCAGCTTCACACAGGCTTCTGAATGCACAAGTGTTAGGCGACTTCTCTGTGGACTTAAAACAGCTTTCATGTGTGAGAAAATTTGTTCTCATGTATAAGTTGACCCAAAAGCCGAAAGTAGAGCAAATGCAACTTTCTTCAAACAGGTGAACGCTTGAGGCAGGGATGTCCAGCAGTTGAGGATGGCAGCTGACTTTTCCAAGCAGCTTCCTTCAAGAGTTTTTCGCAATTCTACAAATTTTATCGTCCATAACTCTGATGCTTTGAATTCGATGTACTTGTATGTGTTAGTGGTAATATCTCTGCAAAATATGTCTAATTTTGACGCAAATCCTTTCCAGTGCTCAAAAAGATCAAGTATTGTTTGACCCTGCCCTTGTAAACGCAAGTTTAATTCATTCAGATTTGTAGTTATGTCAGCCAGAAACATCAGCTTGCACAGCCAGTCCTCGTCATTCAATTCCGGGAAATGTTGTTCCTTTTCATTAAGAAACACCTTGATTGCTTCTAGATATGATACAAATCTGTTCAAAACATTACCTCGACTAAGCCAACGAACATTGCTGTACAGCGGGAGATCCGCATTTGGTAAATCACTAAACAAAATTTCAGCACTGCTCACAAAAGTTTCCTTGATGTATTCTCCATCTGTGACAGGTTTGCCCTTCAAAGCCACACACTGTGCAATTTTGTAACTACATTCGGTAGCTTTATTTTTGGTTCCAATTACTTTATTAAAAATACTACTTTGTTTTTTTTTTTGTAGCCAGAAACAGCCATTTTTATGGCTTCACTTTTCTCCTCAGAGTTTTTAAACATGGACTGATGTTTGGTTTGATAGTGTCTTTGTACACTTGACGTACGGCACAAGACAATTTCATAACATAAAGCACAAACAGCACGATCCTTTTGTTGTATGAATCCATATTCGTTTGTCCAAAAGTCTTGAAACGAGCGTGTATCAAGTTTTTGTCTTTTTTTAAATTCATTTTAACGGCACCGTATTACTTAATCCCAACGGGCTGATCACCCGTTTGCCAGTCACTTTGATAACGGAAACAACAACAAATGGATTGATTTGTCGTTGCCCTAAAGACGCCATTAGGCATGATGGGAACAACGGCAAAGAAAATCTATTCGCTGTTGCCCTTAAGACGCCACTAGGCGTAATGGCCACTGACTGCTTTGCCGGTCGTTGGCTAAGGACGGAAGAAGAAGAAGAAGTATTACTTAATAATAACACCATCTTTTGTGCTGCGGTCAACGGACTGTACGGGTATGAGTATGCGACAGCCGAGAGAACTGTAGAGGTGGTGGTGGTCGGGAGAGAGGGGCAGGATAGGACGGAAATATAACTTCGTCGAGGTCAGCCATTGTTGCTCCAAACTCACACTGGGAGTCAAAAACTGCGAGCGAAAACGAAATAAATACGCTCGTCCAGGCGCTAGCCAGACACTATTGCGTAATTATGATATTACGTCTCCGCTTGCCCGTCAAAATTTGCTTGGGATTCTTTTCAAGAATCTCATCCTGCAAACTACGGTAGCAGGTAGACGCCAGACTAGCGGGCGCCGCAAAGTATAACCACTCCCCATGAAATTCGTTGAAGAATGTTTGTTCTCGGAAACGGTCCGTAAAAACGAAGACTTACGTGCAGTATAGTATGATCAGGCCTTTAGTTTTCATCAGATCGCACATCCTTACATCCAATGTCTAAAAACTTTCGTTTTGAAGGGTTGTAAAAACAGGTATAGCTTTAAAAGAATTATATGCTTCTATTTAATTAAAAATTCAATTTTTTTTTAAAATGAGATCATATACTGTACAGTATTTTAATTTACTCAGCGTGCCATTGAAAATCGTTCCACGTGCCACGCTTGGCACGCGTGCCGTAGTTTGCCGACCCCTGATCTAATCTCTTACGTTGTGGCTTTGAGTCATCCACATATGACGTCACACAGTGGAGGGAGGGGGGAATCCAACATTTTGTGATGAAGTCTGACGATAGAAGGGGAAGGGGGGGGGGGAATAATTTGTCATCATACAAAAAAGTACAAGTGAGGATCGCTTCTGCCATAAATGATGTCGGAACAAGATAAATTATGTAATCTCCATCTACATAGTCTACGTTTATCTGCAATATTCAACAAATCTCTCATAGACGACTTTTATTAATATTATAATCGTAGCTGAAATAACGGATAATTGTGATAACCTTTAAATGGTTAATTTGATTTTTAATTGTATGTATCTTTTTCGTTTTAGATATCATGTAACACCCACCTTAAAAACAAAATGCAGACTAAATAAAGTGTACTGTTGATTAAAATTCGAATTTAAAAAAATAAAATAAAACAAAAGCAGGTTATCACCATCCAGACAACAGTCCCATGAGATGAAAGATACAAACGTTGAAATATGGTATTCGGGCTGGAGTGAAAGTTTTCATTTGTGTGTCGGTATGTGTTTGTGTGGAGGAAGATGCAAATGCATTTAGTTCAGTAGAGCAAAGGTTGGGCCATGTCTCGAGCTAGGACGCAGCACATTAAAGAGAAGATATTTGTAAAAGTTTGATTAATTAAACACTGTTTTACTTGAAAGATACTATTTATTACTTGAAGTTCAACATTACAGAACAATTGGGCGACAGCAGCAGAGATTCAAAGATGTGTGCAAGAGAGACATGAGGGCACTGGACATAAATCCAGCAATCTGGGAGGATGGAGTTGCCGATCACTCCAAGTGGCGATGCTCTCTACGGTGCCACCTCAGATAAGGCGAAACGAAGCTCACACAACAAGCAGAAGAGAGAAGAAAACGTCGAAAGGAACATCAGTAAATTAACCAGCTGAAGGCTGTCACCTCAGGGGCGCATTCCCATAGTCAGTTATGACTGAAGGGACTATTATTATTATTATATTACAACATTACGATAGTGAAAAATAGCCAGTAGTGATATATAAAGATGGATATGTTAAAGACACGTTTTCAGAACACAAAACATCAAGAGTTCACGCTAATCTGATGAGACGGTATCCTACTGCGTGATAGCGAAGAAATATAAAGACTGTACAAACAGTAACGAATAAGAACTAGCATTAAACGGGCTATTTGTATGTCAAAGTTCATACTAGTGATTAGTGGTGGTAAATTTTGCTTCGAGATAATTATGAAGAAAAGACATGGAGGAAGGAACGGTCAAAGAAGAAGAAGGATTTTTTTTTTAAAGAAGAAGAAGAAAAGAAAGGGAAAAAAACAGACAGACAGGAAGAGAGACGACAGATGTTCAAATTATTAGATAGACAGTCAGACAGACATACAGGCAGGCAGGCAGGCAGGCAGATAGATAGATAGATAGATAGATAGATAGATAGATAGATAGATAGATAGATAGATAGATATATAGATAGATAGATAGATAGATAGATAGATAGATTGATAGATAGATAGATAGATAGATAGATAGATAGATAGATAGATAGATAGATAGATAGATAGATAGATAGATAGACGGACGGGCGGGCGGATGGATGGATGGATGGATGGATGAATGGATGGATGGATGGATGGATGGATGGATTGGTGATGGATGGATGAATGGATGGATGGATAGATAGACAGAAGGAGCAAAGGATAGCTTGAAAGATATGCAGATGAACAGGCGGATGGAATGAGAGACAGAAAAAAGAAAGGCAGGCAGACAGACAAGCAAGAGACAGATAGCAGAACATTTAAGAACCGTCATCTACACACATCATCAGAAGTCAGCGTGAATATATTTGAAAGACAGACAGACAAAACATATAAGAACCGTCATCCACACACACATCATCAGACGTCAACGTCAATATATTTGAAGAAAGCAATTTTCAACCTGAGGCTGCTGACATAGAAAATGAGAAATGTAATTGTTTGCTTTTATTGCGTTTTGTTTTTTGTTTTAAACCACGACGGGAAACGTTTAAACTTTCCACGTTATTGTTGCTTCTGTGAGTTCATTCTCTTTACGTTTTTTTTTTTTTAATTTCTTTCAATACTTACAGATGTATCTACATACTCAGACACTCACAAAAATGCGACACTAATTATCACTAGCTCAGCCGTGCATCCAATGATATCACATTTCGTTAACAGAAGATAACTTTATCTTCGTATCTGCCCGCTTGTTTGTCCGTTTTCATTGTGTGTCAGAGTTCTATTTTTGTCCATACTATCATCATTTCAGACACTTCCCATTTATTAAGTTATGTCTGCGTGACTTTGTTCCTTTTCACAGTTAATAAATTACCGTTTTTATTTTCTGGTCTTTTTCAGGTTTTGGGATGACAACGCCTCGCACGATACCTGGGAAAGTTCTTCTTATCTTCTACGGATTCTTCGGTTGCGCTGGTGCCATTCTATTCTTCAACTTATTCCTTGAAAGAATTATCACCTTCTTGGCCTGCATTCTCAGGGCGATCCATGAGCGAGGTCAGAGAAAGAATGGTTTGGCAGACACGGGAAGACGCTCAAGCCAAGGTTCTGATGATGAGCAACTGGATTCTTGGAAACCTTCGGTCTACTGGGTAATGTTAATCTTGTTGATTGGTGCATTAGTGGTCGCGTTGATTGCTTCAGCCATGTACTATCCTGTGGAAGATTGGACCTATTTTGAGGCCATATATTTCTGCTTCATTGCATTCGCCACAATTGGATTTGGGGATTATGTTGTTAGTCAAAAGGCGGAGTATCCCAATGTAGTCTTTTACCGATTAGGAAATTTTATATTTATTGTTCTTGGCTGCTGCTGCATTTACAGTCTCTTCAATGTCATGTCCATCATTATTAAGCAAGTGTTAAACTGGATGCTTCGGAAGCTTAACTGCGAGTGTAGGATACGTAGACCTCCCATGACTCGGCGAAACGCCATTACTCCAGGACATCTTCAGCGAAGTGGAACTGCAACAGGGACGAGGGGTGGGGGTAAAGGTCCCACGGTGACAGTCACTGACGTGGAAGGAGATAGTGACTCTGAGTACCGAAGAAATTCTGGGGAGATGATCTCCATGAAAGACTTCCTGCAGGCTAACAAGATTAGCCTGGCTATGATGCAGAAACAATTGTGGGAGACCGCACAACGGCAGAGTTCCTATTATAATAACAACAGCGGTTTTCAGGGAGGAGTCGGACCTCTTGCCATTCTCAACAGAAAGTTAGGTCAAGATGAGTATGACCCTAACATGTGATAATGAGTGGTAATTTAGCCCTAGAAAACTTCCGTCAAGTATGTTTTTATTTTGTCTTTTTCTTTTAATTTTCTTGTACTTGTTTAATTTTGCTTCACTGAAAGGTAATAATAGTTACACTCTGATATAAATGAAAGTCACGGTTTACAGACGCAACACCAAATTAGCGTCCGTAAATATGGATCTTAGTCATTGTTAATGCCTGGCATTTCTGCGATATAGTCATATTTTTCATCCTGTACTTGATAAAAGTGATGATTCCAATTCCACTTACTGTTTTGGATTCAGCGTGGAACCAGACATTAGAGATGTCAACAACTTCATTGAAAAGACTTTTCGCGTAGACAAAGACTTCCTGGTTGAATGTTGATATGCGAGTTACAAATCTACCCTTTAGATGGCGAGTATGAACGTTTGTTCTTTGCAGGGTTGTGGAGTAGGAAACAAATGTGTACGACTCTGACTTTGACGTTCTGTGCAGGGTTGTGGAGTAGGAAACAAATGTGTACGACTCTGACTTTGACGTTCTGTGCAGGGTTGTGGAGTAGGAAACAAATGTGTACGACTCTGACTTTGACGTTCTGTGCAGGGTTGTGGAGTAGGAAACAAACGTGTACGACTCTGACTTTGATGTTCTGTGCAGGGTTGTGGAGTAGGAAACAAATGAGTACGACTATGACTTTGATGTTCTGTGCAGGGTTGTAGAGTAGGAAACAAATGTGTACGACTCTGACTTTGACGTTCTGTGCAGGGTTGTGGAGTAGGAAACAAATGTGAACGACTCTGACTTTGACGTTCTGTGCAGGGTTGTGGAGTAGGAAACAAATGTGTACGACTCTGACTTTGACGTTCTGTGCAGGGTTATGGAGTAGGAAACAAATGTGTACGACTCTGACTTTGACGTTCTGTGCAGGGTTGTGGAGTAGGAAACAAATGTGTACGACTCTGACTTTGACGTTCTGTGCAGGGTTGTGGAGTAGTAAACAAACGTGTACGACTCTGACTTTGATGTTCTGTGCAGGGTTGTGGAGTAGGAAACAAATGTGTACGACTCTGACTTTGACGTTCTGTGCAGGGTTGTGGAGTAGGAAACAAATGTGTACGACTCTGACTTTGACGTTCTGTGCAGGGTTGTGGAGTAGGAAACAAATGTGTACGACTCTGACTTTGACGTTCTGTGCAGGGTTGTGGAGTAGGAAACAAATGTGTACGACTCTGACTTTGACGTTCTGTGCAGGGTTGTGGAGTAGGAAACAAATGTGTACGACTCTGACTTTGACGTTCTGTGCAGGGTTGTGGAGTAGGAAACAAATGTGTACGACTCTGACTTTGACGTTCTGTGCAGGGTTGTGGAGTAGAAAACAAATGTGTACGACTCTGACTTCGACGTTCTGTGCAGGGTTGTGGAGTAGGAAACAAATGTGTACGACTCTGACTTTGACGTTCTGTGCAGGGTTGTGGAGTAGGAAACAAATGTGTACGACTCTGACTTTGACGTTCTGTGCAGGGTTGTGGAGTAGGAAACAAATGTGTACGACTCTGACTTTGACGTTCTGTGCAGGGTTGTGGAGTAGGAAACAAATGTGTACGACTCTGACTTTGACGTTCTGTGCAGGGTTGTGGAGTAGGAAACAAACGTGTACGTGTACGACTCTGACTTTGACGTTCTGTGCAGGGTTGTGGAGTAGGAAACAAACGTGTACGACTCTGACTTTGACGTTCTGTGCAGGGTTGTGGAGTAGGAAACAAATGTGTACGACTCTGACTTTGACGTTCTGTGCAGGGTTGTGGAGTAGGAAACAAATGTGTACGACTCTGACTTTGACGTTCTGTGCAGGGTTGTGGAGTAGGAAACAAATGTGTACGACTCTGACTTTGACGTTCTGTGCAGGGTTGTGGAGTAGGAAACAAATGTGTACGACTCTGACTTTGACGTTCTGTGCAGGGTTGTGGAGTAGGAAACAAACGTGTACGACTCTGACTTTGACTCCAGTTTTTGGTTTGGGTTTTAAGGACCATCTTCATTGCTCACGGACAACTCCATCAGTGCTCCGATCTCCCCCCTTAAATCACACAAGGAGAATCTAAGCACAGTACACGAACTTCGTAGTACTGGCGAGGATCCCAATGTGTGTATACAGGAATCACACATTCTATAAATATTTTTGTGGCAGGTAGGTTTCCCTAATTTTGTAAATGTTGTCAGGGCAGTGGCCGAATGGCCTACTCTTTACGATTTCAAACAGCCTAGGGATTTTTAACGTGCGCAATTTGCACACATGACCTCCTATTTTTTCGCCCTCTTCCGAGAAGGCTAGGCATCCGATCTCACTACCCAGGAGATCGGGGGGGGGAAGAGGTATGACATGATTAGGACCCACTGGTTCTGAAAAAAAATGTCCATCAAATATATTCCCTGTACTGAGAACTAAAACCGGTACCTTTAGATTTAGAGGCGGAAGCCATAACTCTTAGCCAGTCCGACCCCTTAAATCCGACTCCAGTTTTTAATACTTACGACCACAACTTCGGCAAGAAGGAGGTTGAAAAAAAAATAAGAATTTTGATTTCTAGATAATACTTCGGTTTTCTCTCTCCCCCCCCCCCCCCCACACACACACACACACACACACACACACACACAATGATGAGAGGAATCGATCAGCTTGTAACCTACTCCGACTACAACTCTGACTCAGCACAAAACTACCCACTACTTGACTCCTACTCCACAGGCCTGGTTCATTGAACTAGACATGAATGGGAGGCGACTGAACCATGTATAGCAACAAAAAAACAAAAAAAAGAATTTGATGTTTCAATTTTTTTTACAACTGTTTATTATTTTATGGGCGGAGCTGAGGAAGGCGGTCCAAAGACGGTGGTGAGTAACATTTACAGCCTTATTCCTCACTAAGAGTGTTTCCCGACGTGTGGTACACGTTCACGGGCTTCCAAAACTGGTTAACATGCGTACTTTAATGTTAGACTGGTACAAAGCCGTTATATATATATATGAAGGTAGGATCCCATTACAGGCCCACTGAGGCATATTGGGAATGTGGTGTTAGGCCCGTATTTTCTCGACCATCGGCACAGTAGGGGTGATGTGGTCAGCATCACGCCGGCCGCCTTAACCTTCCCACAGTTGCTCTGGTACCCAATTCATGAGGCTAGGTCGACCCCAGAGCCGTTTGCGGTCTAAAAAATCCCACCTCAACTGGGGGTTGAACCATGGACCACTGAGCTAGGAAGCCAGTGCACTAACCACTGTGCTACCGCGGTTCCATAAATAAATAAATAAATATATATATATTCCTTTGCACTCCTTCCGGAGCATGGTGCTACCACTGTCGTTGTTTCTCTAGCAGGAAGCCCGCACTAAGCATTCACATACTCTTGAATGACCGCCCAAAGTTTCTGTAGCAAGTTGTTTTACATTTACATAATGAAGTCAACAGTCTGATGCATGACGTCATATTAGTCGCCTGGTACGACATGCCTGAGGGTGAATTAGACCTATTCTGTCTTTGCCTCTTCAAAGACCCCCCGGGCAATACACAGGGGCAATGTTGATAATATAGTATTACTAAAACTACCCCCAAATTACCTTCGTCCGAGAGGGCAAAACAACCTGATTACTAGACTACAAGATCTTTTATATTTGGACATGCATCCTGGTATAATCGACGGACATTGTGTCTAGGTTGAACGAGGAGCGCCTTGCAAAAACGAGGCAAAATTTATAACGAAAAAAAAAGCTCGAGAGGGGTACGCTGGTAAAACTAAACTCTCATAAGGGGTACGTGATTATTATAAGTTTGAGGAACACTGCTCTCGTGGAGCGATGGGGATTTATTATTATTGTTATTCTTTCTTTCTCTGTCTTTCGTTTCATCATTGCAATCATTCAAGTTGACATGAATGACATAAAATGTTAAGTCATGTTTGTAATTTTCTTTTTGTTATATTGAAATTACTTGTTGTAAAACGTCTTGATTAAATATTCATTAACAACATTTAAAAATTGAAAATCTCCATCTCATCAAAAATGACGTGTGCTGTTGATAAATAGATGGAGGTAAATAGTTGTTAAATTTGATTAATCAGAAAGCTTTTACAAAGCCCTTTCCATGTCACGCAATTGTTACTTGGGCTTCTAGCCTGCTAATGTAACCTATGACTTGATTTGGTGAGTGCTGAAATGTTGTGTTCAATTTTTTTTTTTTTTTTTTTTTTTTTTGGGTGTGTGCAAATATTCAGCAGGGATGAGAAGACGCTGGCGATGGACAGGCAATAAATTGAGGAAACGTGTTGCTAGCATTACAAGACAGCCCTTGTTCTGGGATACCCAATTTACGAGAAGTAGAGTTAGACGTAAATGGAGAAGAGACTTGAAGGCATAAATGAAAAAGGGTAAAGAAGATACGGAAAGATCTTGAGAGGACGGCACAGGAAGGAGAACTTGACGTGAATTTGCTGAAAGCTTATGCTCCTCGGGGAGCTAAAAGGTAGTGAATGAAATAATGAAATACTTAGCGTGCTACTGCTGCATAATTAGAGAGAAACAACTTGTTAGCCTAGCTACAAATGACAGACATCTGTTAAAGATGAGAAAGTATGTTGTTATACTAGACTTCGAACAAGCCTCATTATGGTAATCATCTCTTCACAAACTAAACATTACGACAGTCAGCCTATTCTTCTATATCTTTTGACGTGAGCCAAATGATAATTGAGTAACTACTACAAGAAAGCACCGCCCTTGAGAAATAAAGAAATGAAACACCGTCATTACAGATACAGATGCATATTTATGTCTAAGTGTTCCACGTAATGAGTTGTTTTCGTGATCAAATTTTATACGTCACGTTTGAATATTCGTGATGTCGTTCTCCACTTAAAGTGTGAATATTCATGATCACGTTGTCCACGTAAAGTGTGAATATTCATGATCAAGTTATCCACGTAACGTGTAAATATTCATGATCAAGTTATCCACGTAACGTGTAAATATTCACGATCAAGTTATCCACGTAACATGAAAATATTTATGATCAAGTTATCAAAGTAAAGTGTGAATATTCATGATCTAGTTATCCACTTAAATTGTGAATATTCATGATCAAGTTTTCCACTTAAAGTGTAATATTCATGATCATGGTATTCACGTAGCGTATGAATATTCATGATCACGTTATCCATATAACGAATAATAGTCATGATCCTGTTATTCACGTAGTGTATGAATATTCATCATCTATCAAGGTAAGGTGTGAAAATTTATGATCAGCTGCTACACGTAACGTTTTAATATTCATGATCAAGTTATGCACATAACGTGTGAATATTCATGATCAACTTCTCCATGTAACGTGTTAATATTCATAATCAAGTTATCCACGCAATGTGTTAATATTCATGATCTCGTTATCCACGAAACGTATGAATATTCGCGATCAAATTATCCACCTAAATGTGAATATTCATGATCAAGTTACCTACGTGACGTATTAATATTTATGATCGCATTTTTCGCATAACGTGTGAATATTCATGATCATGTTTTCAGCGTAACGTGTGAATATTCGTAATCAAGTTATCCACGTAACGTGATAATATTCATGATCATGTTATCTACGTAACGTACTAATATTCATGATTACGTTAACCACATAACGGGCGAATATTCATGATCATGTTATCAGCGTAACGTGTGAATATTCATGATCAAGTTATCCACGTAACATATGAATATTCAAGATCAACTTCTTCACGTAACGTACGGAAATTCATGATCAAGTTTTCAATGTAACGTGTAGATATCCATAATCAACTTCTTAACGCAACACTGATAAAGAGATGCAACAAGCGTAATAGAAATGTTAAAAAAAAGTAATGATGGAAATGTTAACATGGGATACAAAAAAGAGGGAGACGTAATAACTCATGGAGAAGGGAATTTGAGACAGATATGACAGGGGTAACGAAGACATGAAAAGACCTTGAACGAAAAGCTAGAACATGAATTCTGGCGAGAATTTATTAAAGTCACGTGCTCCACGCCGAGCTGAATGGGGATGAATGCGTGAAAGAGGAAATGCTACAGTTTTTATTTTCATTATTATCCCTATGTCTGACATCATGATCATCACATCTTTCATTATCACTGTCATCTTTAATAGCATTTGCCATCACAGCCGTTTTGCCTTCTCCAGTACACCAGTTATGACGATGATACTGTAGAAGACCGCCCAAAGATCCAATCTTGTGATAACAATGCACAGTCATTAATATTTCTATCTCAATCACATGATTTGTAATTTTTTTTATTCCCTGCTTCATTAAAATCCCTTCTACGCGTGTATTATACGCTAGCACAGTATCTTCAATTATATTTTATAATGAGAAAATTGAATATTAATTTAAAGTTAATGTTTCACATTTGTGATATTAATTTCTCTTTTCATAAATAAATAAATTATAACAAACTAAGATGAGAGAAAGATAATTTAGTATACTGTATATAATAAAATCTAACCGAAAATAGATAAAGCACTTAAAAACGCGAACATGCACACTTCGAATAGCATGTAGTAGCAAACTCCTGACGGTCCAGGAGCGTAAAGTAACAAACTCCAGATAGTTTTAACTGACAGACTCCGGATCGTGTCAAGTGACAAACTCCGGATAGCATAAAGTGACAAGCTGCGTATAGCGTATAGTTAGCCTATAGTGGTATAACACAGTAGAGCGAAAATACCAACTCCGGTTAGCCAATCATCACTCAGATGAACGGTTCACAAAAACTATACCTACTGAGCTACCTCGTTCCTTTCTCCTGGGTGGAGCTGCTAGACTTTGATAATTTAATTGTAAATAAATAATACACACAAACGAGTATATTTCTGGAATTTGTAGGAAATAAAGTAGAAAACTAGATCACAGAAAAGTAACAGAAGTGATAGACATTTAAATAATGAAGAGAAACCGGAGGCCTGTAAACAGTAAATAAATAAAAAAACATATACGTAAGAAATGAGTAGGCTTGACCACTGGACTACCGGAAAATCAAACCCAGGACCTTCCGAACAGCAACACCGCCTAGCTACGGAAGCGAATCACGCTATCCTCCCTGCCAACTAGGTACCAGAAGTGATAGGCTTACCGGTGACTTGACCACTGGACTATCTGAACAGCACCACACGCCTCGCTACGGGAGCGAATCACACTATCCTCCCTGCCAACTAGGTACCGTGGACTGTGATCATTACCGGGACTTGACCACTGGACTATCCGAACAGCAACACCGCCTAGCTACGGGAGCGAATCACACTATCCTCCCTGCCAACTAGGTACCAGAAATGATAGGCTTGACCACTGGACTATCCGAACAGCACCACACGCCTCGCTACGGGAGGCGAAATCGTCACTATCCTCCCTGTCTAACCTGCACATTGAGGTACCAGAAATGATAGGCTTGTACAGTGGACTGTCCCTCGATTCAGGCACCACACGCTCGTTTACGGGAGTACCCAAAGCTGGGTGGCTCAGGAGCCGCCAGTCCCTGGTCAAGCGAAGACACTCCTCAAAAAATTGTCGCTTCGTCTCGACTGTTAATCATTAGCAAGGTCACCGGTCGACGAAAAACTCAACTATGGTCAGAGGAATGACCCAGACTAATTATAGACGCAATCATTTCTACAGCCCTCCTATTCACCGGTATAGGTCAGATAACACAAAATAAATACCGTAATACAGTGTTTAGTAAATTAGAAATAAATAAGTAAATAAATATAGATAATTAACATGTACTCGTTGGACCTAAAGGAGAACATCAGACAGCAGACAAAAATATAAGTGATAGGCGCTTATGAGGAATCTAACCGAAGACCTTCCAAACGGCGCCATCGCCTTGCTGCGAAAGTAAATCGAGAAAAGACACAGCCAATTTTGCACTCCAAAAATTGTGTATCATTAGCTGAGGTCATTCTCACGGCACCAACACAACTATGGTATATATGACTCGTGAACGACCCAGACAGTTTAAAGACGCAGTCACTAATATAACTTTCCTATCAGCAAGTATAAGCCAAATAAAGGCCAAAATACTTGCGTCCAGTAACGTGTAATTACCTAATTATCCTCTAGTAAATTTTAGAAGAATAAGATCAGGATAGAATAGCTGGTAAGTTTATATGAATATATATCTATATGAACATTGAAATAAATAAAGAGGGAAACCCGAGGTATATGGGAAGTAAATAAATAATGCACATGAATGGGTTTGTTGTTTATTTATATATTTTAATTAAATTGTAAATCTTTTGTTTTTCTTTTCTCATATAATTAGAATTATTGTTTTATTTGTACTGATATCTACGTGTCTTATAATGTTTGTTTTTATACGTATTCTATAGTGCGCACTGTTCCGATGTATTATGATATGTATGTTGTACAATACATAAAATGTAGCAAATTTTCATATTTACTCTTTGCTAATGCAATTTAAATTTAACACATATTCTATTCATTTTCTGACTATACTCAGAATGTAATACACCTACTATTGATTTATCCTTTTTGGCTGTAAATGAAACCAAATACAATGACCTACTGATTTGGCATTTCTTTTATCCTAATAAAAATTTACTATTTTGTTTCGAAGTTCACGCTCTTTTTAATATATAACATCCAGTTAACATCCAGTAGTTAACCTCTACACCGCACGGTAGAAGGGGAACGACTAAGTAAGTAACATCCAGTAGTTAACCTCTACACCGCACGGTAGAAGAGGAACGACTAAGTAAGTAAGTAACATCCAGTTCATTTCAAGTCCCTGTTCCCATGAAAAGTACATTATCTGCATCAAAAGACTGAAATAAACCGGTTTGTAACGGGATGCCAACTTCATCATTTAAAGCATAGTGTTACAGAAACCATGTCCTCAGAAGAGACCCCGATGCCATCACAAGAAAAGAAAGAAAAGACAAGAAGTTACAGAAACCACCACTGCAAAGGAACATGTACGCTTGGAGCTGCTTCCTGCAGGGGGAATAGCTGTAGTAGTATCTCTATGCTTTGTAGGGAGCATACGGGAGAAAAAAACGACCAGCTTCGTTATCTTCCTCTGGTAGAAGACCATTACAACTGGAGTTCATATTTTTTTAGTGTCACTTGTTAAAATGACGTATCTTCTCTCTCCCTCCTTCTCACACCCCCCCCCCCCCCCCCCCCCCCCCACATAGCTACGGCCACTCCCTCGATCAACCTTTCTCTTGGTCTTTCCTCATGACCTATATTACGATGACATAACATAGCAGCTTATAAATGGTTTCGTCAATTCTGACCAGTTGTCCATTTTGACTATTACATTCACCGCTATATGTATTACATGCATGGTAAACATCAAGCGTTTATTGGTGTGTTCCTTCTTATTTGCATTTGAAAACAATCACACTAAAACCTCCCTTGATACGCCACTGCCATATTGCACCTGGAACGCTACCATGAATGTTGCCAAACTTGATTACTTGACGACTGTAGAATGAAAATATTTCGAGGGCCATTTTTAAGGCAAGTGATATAACTCCACGTGAAACCGTGTTTAAGTCGAATGAAGAATCTGCAGAAAAAAAAATAATTAAAAAAAATACTTACGAGCTCAGATGTCAAATGAGCCGATCATTTTTTGGTTTCCTTCTGTTCTTCAAGTTTTTTCTATCGGTTCCACACACTGGTGATCTTGACATTTCCATTTATTTATTCTACGCGAGCATGAAAGTCAACAACTTTTTAGTTGCTGTTTTTATTGTTCCCATGTAAAGAGCTTTAATTTGGCCTACCTTCTCATAACAGTTGAAAATTCTCGATTTTTGCACATTTTCTTTTGTTTTGAGCGAAAAATACGTTCTGTCGTAGTTATACTGCGAAGAATAAAAACACGTCCGACTTGGATCAAGTTCGGAGTCTGAAGGGTACAACTAAAACGAGGTTATACGTTAGCATAACAACGCAACACGTCATTATAATCCTAGACAACTGTACCATTTTCGCGTTCACTAAAATCCCGTGAAGCGCGAAACATTATATATTTATAACACCCCAAGCCCCTAATGCGTAACTTTAAACGTGCTTACAATAATAGTGGCCAACCTCATAAAACCTCGTAACATTACCCTGACCGACGGGGGAAAAAAATCTATTCTATGGATTTTTTTTCTTCGGATTTCAGCAAGTAGTTTCAATCGGTTTGCCTCCCATTAGCTCTGCGGTGGTGGTCCAACAATGGCCAAAACTCAAAAGTAACTTATGTGGGTCTTCACAAGATTACTCTTGGCAGAGTTGTAGATAGAAGGATAATGATGCTTCTACTTCCAGGGAGTTTTCACAAGATATTCAGAAAAGCGAGAACTATGCTGCAGTGGCTGAGCACGTTAACTCTAGCATCTGCCGTCAACTTTTGTGAAGGATTGTGAAATATAATTTTCGCTCGTACAAACCCCCAGCTGAGTTAATTCAGCGAATTTCCTCTTATTATTATTTATAGCTCTGTTTACGTGTATTTAAGAAATTGTCAGAGACATACAGATGTAGTACATTCAAAATGATGAAATCAACTTTAAATTTTTCTTTAAACAAGTAACAAATTTAATAATCAATTAGGTCTTAACAGTTATAAAAATGAATAATTGTTTAGAAAAAAGTATTCATCACAGTGTGATGTTATGGTTTTCGAAAATGGACAGTTCACTTGGCAGCTTTTAAGTTTTACTTAGCTGCCAATAGTTGTTTTTGCTCCCGCTGATGTTTGGATCTTTGCAGATAGATGACTGGATTACTCATGTTCCTGATCAAGATTTAGGAGTTGCAGCACTTTCAAAACAGAATCAGGGAGCAACTGCAAAACTGGTCCGACGTCTCTAAGACCCGTCTGATGATGGTGTCTAGAGTCGACTTAAGGCCACTTATACTCTCACTTGTTCCAGAAATAGTACCTCAACTGGTACCACCAAGAAAATCTATAGACTTACAAACTGCTGGCTCAGAGAAATAAAGGCACTTGTAGAAGCCTCTTACACTTGGTCTATGGTGTTGTTACTTTAACAATAAGTTCCCACTTTGACTTCGTGTTTCAGATTCCTCAGATTCCAGTTTTCCTTGCTAATAATGGTAAAGTTTTCCTGGTACTTAAGTCCTCAAGATGCTCAAACAAAGTCCGGTCCGATAAATAAAAGCCGATTTTAGTCTTAACTCTGGCAAGATCTGGTTGTCTTCTTGGCGCGAGAGAATTTTCACAGTGCTTTAACCTGGCTAAAGTGTCAGGTTATATAGCCTGTCTTCCACCGCATTAGTTTGTTACGATGTTAATCGGAAGGGGTGTTGTGCCTTCATTCCGAATGTCTGCCAATCGTTTCAAAGATGCGTATTTTGTGGGGTAATTCAAATTATTTCTACATGGACATTTTTGCGCGTTACTGCAAAGGTCACGTCTCCCAAATATGAAATGAAAACATCCGATCCTCTCTCGGCAATGTTTTCTAAAATACAACATCTTACTTTCATTAAAAGTAATGTCATTGTAACAAGGTGTAAGGGAAACGATTATGTCATTCTTATCTGTCCGGAAATGTATCGAGCATGCGAGTAATCTAACTACCCGTTGCTTGCGCAAACAAAATTCTTCGTTTACCTATCTGGCCAAGGAAGGCACATCAGCCTTATCAGCGATTAAACAAATTCGCTGGGCGATTTTAGTGCTAACTCGTAGCCTGATGTCGGGCACACCCGAAATTTTCCAACATGTGTGTCGGTAAATAGTATCTCATCCGTCTCCTTTTCCAGCAGTGATGAACGGGTAAACAAACAGACATGACGACTTATCACTGTGAGGAGTTTAAGATGATTTGAAAGTACTAAATATCTGATTGATAGCAGGGAAAGAAAATGTGTCGACCACAGAAAAGCACGTAATTTAGTCAACTCAAATAATATAACTAAATACTGCCGGAGATAAAAAGAGATCGACCCAATGATTCTGTGACATCGGGTTTGCTTTCCTTTGCCTTTGGATGTCCCTAGGCTACCTGCAAGGCAGCAGGTGGTTTGAAATCAGAGTTTGTTTCTATCTCCCAGATGATTTGCCATCCACTGCTTACGGGCATCATCTGCCTGGAGCTTTCTTCTTTTAGGTCGCAAGAGACTCCCACCTCTCCCCTTCTCCTGTTAGTTTTAAACGCGTTCTGCCACGAGAAGATCACGAGTTGTGCTTTTGCTGTCAGCGGCTATCTATTGCGCGTGACTTAGGAGTATTTAAACAGAAATTGAGAGCTCATCCTAAACTCTACTTCCCGCATTTTTCCGAATGCAGTGAAAGCTCTTCTTCCTTTTGTATACTTTTTCGATATTAGTATCATTATTAGTGAATTGCCATGTGCATACTTTATATTATCATCTACTGATGAAGTATATTGCTACCATTTCTCGTTTTTACGTGCATTTTACGAACCAACATTTTTATTTTTAAACAGTAGAGCTCTCACGTACCATCTAAGTTAACTTTCGTGAGAAACCAGCCTAGGGCTCTTCTATACCATATAAGTTAACTTTAGTGAGAACCAACCTAGGGCTCTTACATAACATGTCTTTTCTTTATTTCGGAAACAGTACACAATTGTACAACATTTTTGTTCGGAACCAGCCTCATATACCCTTAGACCTTATGAGTTAAGTTTCGTTCGGACAATTTAAAAGCTCTCATGTTCCCTATAAGTTCATTTTTATGCGGGACCAGTAAAGAACTATTATATCCTCAACCAGTTAAGTTTTTTGAGGAACCGGTAAAGAGCTCTCTTATATATATACTAGGAATTCAGTTTTGTGAGGAACCAGGGGAGAGGTCTTATATACTCTGTGAGTTAAGTTTTGTTTGAAACCAATAGTGAGCTGTCATACACCGCAGAAGTTAAATTTTGTTCAGAACCGCTAAGTTTATTGTAGAAATAACACAAAAGATCAATACATTGACACAGGTGTCAATTGGTCTTTTAGTGTTTGGACATGCGCCCTACTATCCAACCTTGGCTAGGATCATGTGTCTTGGCCAGGGCCGGGGTCGGGCGTGCTCCAAATGCGACTCAAGCGAGACAAAAAAAATGCGACCTCATGAGAGGAAATTTTATAAAAAATTGTAGAAATAATACAGAATTCACAAATTAAAGCTCTTTACATGGGAACAATAAAAAGAGATGTAGCTTGGTGTTTTGCATTTAGTATATTATATAAGTTCTAATTATGGTGTAACTGATTTGCATAGTATTGTTTTAGTAATAAGATTAAAGAAGATTATATGGGTTTTAAGCTTAATCAGCAAAGGGAGATGACTTTAAATTACGTCCCTTGAAATGTTTTAGTGAGTGATCAAAATAAACACGCACGAGAAAGTGTTGCGAAGGTGAACACCTTTTAGCAGAGAACGGGGAAATGTTAAATCGGGAAGAAGATTAAGTCAGTCTGATTTTAAACGCGAAGTAGCGAAGCAAGATAGGCCCAGCGAAAGTTATCACTGTATTAAACGTTTTGTGTAGTGGTGAACGCTAGCTTTGATAGTGCACTAGGGCGAATAGGCCAATGGAGGTGGATGACTTCTGTGCTCTGCAGAAAACTATGTTGTCCAGCCATCAAGCCATTCCATTTAGCCACTTTGATAGATGTAGGGGCAGGTTTCTGCTATGGTGTTTGGTTATTCATGGAGCAAGAAAGGCAGTGTTGCCTCTCAAGTATTTTTGATGGTTAGCCCAAGGCAAGAACTTACAGGTATGTCAAAACTAGCAAGTAAATATACAATCGTGTAGAATAAGGGGAACTTTTAGACAGCACAGAAGATAAGAGACTGTAGAGAATATTAGGAGTCAGAGACTTGGTATAAAATGTCAGCCCTGGTATTAGACCAGTCTAATATAGATACCCCAAGCTACTCGAACAGAGTCTAACCACTGACATAACAGCTGTAAAGCAAGAAGTAGTGACAGACGATATAAAGGAGAGAAAGGAAAATGCCAGTATCATTATGTACAGCAGTCATTATAGTAGAAAGGTGCCACCAAGTGAAGGTCGGCCACCCAGTGTTGGGTTGAATTTGACTCTTTATGTAAATAAAGCTTGATTTGGTTCAGCTGATGTTAGCGTGAAGTCGATACATCTGAATATAATTCATTATCATCATCCTATGTATTCGTCAGCACAGTGGAGAAATCATTAACTGGTAACAATTAACTCTACATGATCTAACTGACTGCCTCCTGTCGGGTAGTGAAACGAACTATACGAAAATACAACCCTCTCTCAATTATTACACATCCGCTGTACGGCCACAATGATGATGTATGATGTGCCTTTAATTAACATAGCTTAAGCGGAACAACGAAACTTGAAACAACATTAGTCCGGTGTAAGATTTAGAGGTTGCAAAGATGTCGTGAGACATTCTAAATCCACATATATAAATTAAAAAGTAAATGTAAAGCCTAACGAATTAATTCAATAAAAGGAAAGAAGACTGGTAAAGAACAGTGCCGTCACTATAGCGTACGCCTGTGTTATGGTACGTCATGCTAGTTAAACAAGAAAATCCCTTTCTATGCTCCGTCTGCATAATTGTAACGCTTTCACGTTGATAGTAAAGCCTACAGCATCATACACGCGTTTCTAAAAATAAAACTAGTACTGTGTTTCTTGGAAAACCTTGAGATACGCAAGATGCTTAATGACCCAGATATAATACTAGCATTAATTAAATTATACACACTACGTTAACCTAAAAGGACAGACGGACTTAGGATAGAGAGAGAGATGTACGGAGGAACGCATGCAACACTAACACGCCGTCTCGCGATATAAAATTAATGCCACCCCCAAGCGAAAGGCATGCAGGCTTGATTTTTTTCAAATAAACAGTGACAAAAAACACTACCAATACGAGGGTCAGGTTTTGGAAACATGTTTAATGCTTATTAGGAAACATGACACAATACTGTTTTCTGTTTGAAATCCTGACTTTATACTGACAGAACAGTCGAAAAGGCAGGACAGGTGGCGGTTCTAAACATATAAAATAAAAAAACAAATACACGACTATCCTAGAAAATACATATTTTGAACGCAGCCACTTAGCTCCCTTAAAACTTATATATTTGGGTGCCTTAGGACTTGCTGACAAAGAATATGTTAGGTGTTAAGAAATTAGTTTAATAATTAACAAATTATAGCCAAAATACTATAGTGAGGTTGTCAGACAACACGGGATCATTTTTGCTCATAATGGCGTGTTTGGACACTGCTTTAGAAAAAATGAGGCCACCACGTTAAATCCGATTTGATTGGCTAGAATAATATGTAAGGCGAAACATGATTAGTCGATTGCAAATACTAATTTTGGTTGTTACTAGAAACGATAGGAAGGGTACATTTTTTCAAAAGCTTTTGTAAACATGGTCCCATTGGCTAGACCATTTGATATAGTCAATTAGGAGCGTCAGTTCAGTGCCACTTTTTGAAAATCCAATTTGTAAAAGCAAGTGCGTTGAGATCCAGCTCATATTTTTCTTAATAAAAGCCTGGGACAGAGGCAGATCGGAATTGTGCCATAACTCATCGCCAGTCAACGTATTTGTTTAATATTTCCATGAATTGTGGTAAGCTAGACCTATTTGATATCTTGTTGATGAAAATTGAATGTGAATTGATAATTTATGTCTATATGTGTGTGGTTCAGTAACAATAAACAGAGGCAAAACCTCGATATGGCTCCACCATGAATAAAACTTGTCGGAGAGGAATATATCTGCATGGAATGGCCAAATAGTACTATGACACCTATCTTATTGAATAGAAGGAAATAATGCTGGAATCGCAGAAGCGTTGTAACCATTAGGGAGAGGAATACTGGTGTATATTGTTCATGAGAAGCTAGCAGTTGGCTTACAGCGCTGAACTCGGTGTTTGTTATGTATTGTGCTTCAGTGTGGAAATAGATTATAAATTAGTTCTGAAGGGAGGTACAACCTTCTTGTTTCAGGGACCGTGGTACTAAACTATTAAAGCAGCACCTGGTCTGAGTTTTGCTGAATCCAGAGGCTGATAGCATACTCCTTGGTCAAGATAGCGACCAGTGTTGTTTCTCAAGAATACGGTGAAGCAAGCGAGCAGAGGAGACTGTTTCCTGCCGCCCACACAGAAGTTAAGATTCGTTGGCCAGAGCAGCTCAATCTTGTTTCCCCCCCCCCCCCCCTTCCCCTCTAAAATTGACTGTATATTAAATAAAGAGGGACACTTATTTGTTTCAAATGACAGGAACTGTGAACTTTTCCAATACTATTTCCACCAGAAACAAACACTTGCAGTCATGATGACAAACAACCACCTAGCTTGAAAAAGCCAGTATTACCTCATAGTACTACATCACAACTTACACACATATTGTAATAATAATAATATATGTCAATACAAAGATCATATCTATAAATTTTGTACATACAACTTGTAATTACATTTGATTGTGATTCCTGGTTCACTTTGTAGTTGAATCAGGATATCTATTATTGAAAGGAATTAATACATATTTTACAAGTTACACTTGACTTATTAAGATAGTCTTATAGAGTGTTCTACGTATGTGAGTGTCACAGTGTTGTAAAGTATTGTGGATTAAATTAAATTGTTTTTCTGTCTGTTGGTTGTTGTGAACATACACTTCATCCCTATCATACCCTAGACATTCAACGTAGTCATCACAATATTCCATAATAATTCTGACTGAGGTCTAAATGTGGTAGCAAAGTAAGGTCATCTGTAATACACCACACTTATTAGATACAGATACCTTCACAGCGGATCTCAGCCAGTACACTAAGTCCCCTATAAATATTTATAACATCCTACTTTACCACAAAAGACAATAAGCAAGTTCGGCACAACATCTCTGTTGCGGACAGTTTCGCTGAGTTTATAGTTTGTTAAATGTACCTGTTTAACTCTTACTATACGGGAGCTAAAACCGCGTTTTTACGCGCTAGTTTAGCTATCGTTACCGTCGCGCGCCACTTCATGGGGCGAGCCGTAAAATTGGTACTAAACTCGCGACACTTCACGGGGCTTGCCGGATTCTAAGAGTTAAGTTTGGAGACATTATTTGTTAGATTCTTGATCAAAGGGGAGTTACTCACTTTTTACTTGGGTTGAAGTCAACAGTGGTTGCTATCCCACTTGTCTTTTAACCAAGCGGTCTAATTTTAGAACCGATGTCTGGTTACCTGACCATATATGGCTTGAATGGTCAGCCTTTCCTAGAATGTTTTCTGATAGCCCACCTGAGCATAGCTCAGGGGTCTTGCGTCTCACGACGCATGCGCAAGTTTGGTGGCGCGTTAAGAAAGACATTGTTGTTGAGGAGACGAGCTGTGGATTACATTCTTCGGGTTTGCGAAAGCTGCATCATTGACTCAGCTAGTTCGTCCTTCTCAGAACGAATCCTTCTCTTGACTATACAATGCCAGCAATAAAAGCGTACAGTTCTTTTTAGGGCTTGGCTTTTAAAGCTTCTGCAGCACAAGAGTTTGAAAAATGTACATTTTCTAAAGGAAGATCACTTTTTCATAACAGAAGGCCAAAGGTAAATAATTAAGAGGATACTCAGAAAAATATTTGAATGATATAATAACCCTTTAACGTATTTTATTATTTGCTTGACCTACTCTCTTGACTGACAGAACCACAACCTCATGTCAGTGTTGTCAAAAATTGTAATTCTGATAGGTAAGTGGCCAGTCAGTCACCGGAGTGACGTACTAGTGGTAAACTTCAGATACCATAGCCTTGTTCATTGTTGCAGGTTCAGATATCACTGGGACAGGACACATAGTTTTTGTGAATTGAGACACTCTTGCAGCACTGAACCAACACTGCATGACTGGCAGAAATATAGCGACTTCATGTGAATAAAGTCCCACGGGAAGTCAAAACCAGTATCCAGCTCCAGAATTGGCTGTTGACGCTTTCTCCAAAAGATAAGAATAAAGGATGTGAGAACCAAACCAAAAGTCACCAAGGTTATACTTTGTTTTAAATGATGAACAAAGACGATCAGACAATTTATTAATTTTCCAGCTTGTGAATTTTTCTTGTACAATATAACCATCTGCAAATTTTAACAATACGTATGTTAATAATTAAAGTGGATTATTTCATTTTAATAAATTTCAGTTATTAATTTTCTTTAATTCCTGTTATTTTGTTGTTGTGTGGATTTCAAAGGATTATTTAATATTTAAATTGGTAGGGATTAAATTAACGAGCTTCATTCACATCACTTATTAGTAGAGACGCCCTTAGAGCATATGATTGATCTAGCGAGACGGTGACTTACTCTACAGCAATACTCTACAGCACTTCTCTACAGCACTACTCTACAGCTATCATCTAGATCTGTGCAGTTAACTACCTGATCTGTCTGGTGCGATCCCTACCTCTAGTTTACCAGTTTTATTCTCTATTTTTTGGGAACACTTAACTATTTACCATCCATCTCGCCACAGGAATACAGCTGCATTCTTTGTATGTAATATTTTTAATTATGTGTTTATGCACATTTTGTTTTCTAAAAGTAGGTCTACAGACTTGACTGGACAAACACAGGAGTCAATGGCACAAAAAGGATTAAGAAGCCCTAGTGTTATAAGACACAGGACAGGGCCAACATCAGAACTGACAGGGAACATCAAACCAAACGAGAAGGTCTTGAGAGACTTGATAGTTTACGCCAGTCAACACTGTCATTGATAGTGATGATAGAATATTTAAGTACAGGGTTTTCAGTTTGTCGTTTCATAGTCTTTCATCACTAAGGTTGTTTCTCTTATTTGTCGCTACATTGGGTCTTTCGTCACTGGGGTTGTCTTTCTAATTTGTCGTTAGCTAAGGTCTTACGTCACTAAGGTTGTTTCTCTAATTCATCATTACTTTAGGTCTTACATCACCTCAGTTGCCTCTCCAATTAATCGTTACTTTAGGTCTTACGTCACTAAGGTTGCTTCTCTGATTTGTCGTTACTTAAGGTCTTACATCACTACAATTGCCTCTCTAATTAATCCTTACTTTAGGTCTTACGTCACTAAGGTTGGTTCTCTGATTTGTCGTTACTTTAGGTTTTATGTAACTAAGGTTGTTTCTCTGATTTGTCTTTACTTTAGGTCTTACATCACTACAATTGCCTCTCTAATTAATCGTTACTTTAGGTCTTACGTCACTAATGTTGGTTCTCTGATTTGTCGTTACTTTAGGTCTTACGTCACTAAGGTTGTTTCTCTGATTTGTGGTTACTTTAGGTCTTGCATCACTAAGGTTGATTCTCTGATTTGTCGTTACTTTAGATCTTACGTCACTAAGGTTGTTTCTCTAATTTGTCGTTACTTTAGGTCTTACATCACTAAGGTTATTTCTCAAATTGTCGTTACTTTAGGTCTTACATCACTAAAGTTGCCTCTCTAATTAATCGATACATTAGGTCTTTCGTCACTAATGTTGTTTCTCTAGTTTTTCGTTACACTGAGTCTTCCGTGACCACGTTTGTCTCTCTAGTTTGTTGCTACATTGGGTTTCCCGTCACTAAGATTGTCTCTCTAATTTTTCATTACACTGGGTCTTCCGTCACTTAGGTTTGTTCTCTTGTGTGTCCTTGTATAAATTTAGATAAAGGTTTCCTACATCAAATTCTACCCTAGTGAAGTGAAGTCTTAGAGACTTGGCCTATACTAGGTTTCAGCTTTACGAGGTGGGATGATCTGTTCTCTACTGCGCTGCCTATTCCTTCCCTAACGCAATAGCAAAGTCAGGTACTCATTTACAACTGAGCAGCCTGGAGCGTGACGCTACCAGGTTTCAAACCTGCTAATTGTGCCTCGAGACACAAACGCTCTAACTACTCGGTCACTCGATATTCACTGTCCAGGTATACCTACTTTAAGTGTCTTTAAAGTCCCTTATATTCACGTTTACTGAAAGGGTTTGTCTCCAGTCCCTACTTCATCATTTGATCTGTGTCTTTCATACATGTTCGAAGTCAAAAATCTCTCTTGTTGAATCGAGTTGTTTCCAGAGAATACTCATCTGTAAAACTATTTCTGTGACCCCTGTTGATTTCGAATTTTATGTGAAACTGTCTCGCTCAACCTGCCCACTCTTGTATAAGGAAGAATTTCTCTATCAATGTATGGTAAGCACGTATTTAGAAATGTGATCTGTGTTCAAGAATTAGTTATTCACACCAATCCTTTTCCTCATTAATAATGACTAGTAAATTATAGCGTGACCTCCCTTTAGATTGTTAACCTGTGACATTACAAGGGGAGGTCACTCTAAAATGTTTTATTCTGAAGGTAAAGATTACCCCACTTTTTATATTACACCACTGATAAAGTGTTTTTCTGTTGGGATGTTACTGCTTTCATCAGGTTATACTGGACACATAAATGAATGGTCAACTCGTTCCGACACAGTGCTGACATCGAGTGAGAATGTAGATGTAAAGGACGCGAATGTGAGTACAGTTCTGTTGAGTTGACAAGTCACTCACTCAATCATAGTTAGAAGTCAATAAAGGGTAGACTGCTGATGACGTTTCATACATTTAATAATGGACGTACACTTCGACATCACGCTTACAGTCACTTGAACAGGTTGGCAAAAAATCATCGTATACTTGAAAAACGGGTGACAATATCAGATGTACATTTATGTGGCATGTAAATATAATGGAACGATAGTAGGCAAGCACTCAATATTCTGGTTGTCTATCGTCTCATGCTTCAACTGACTAATCGCGTCAGTTAAGGTGGATACATAATCATCAACAATGGTTCACTGTCAGAACCTTCTCCTGGCTAAGTTTCTCAAGCCGTAAATTCATCAAATGTTTATAGCAACAATGTTAAACCACAGTAGTGGGTTTTCATAATATATAGATCTCTGTACCATCATCAGATAATAGGACCTTTTCTGTTCTCCGACGATGATCCGCGTACAATGGCGGGATCCACAAAATGGCTCTCCTCCGTGAGCTTCGCTCACCCAGGATGAAAAATTATGAAGCAGAATTAATTCGTTATTCATCCATAAATGTCCTCATTGGGCTTCTATACATTTCTGCTATCAATAAGGCTGGTTACATCAAATAATCTAGTGCTGCTAGATAACACGTCATCTTCGTCTGTAGTCAACAATCCTAGATGTACGATAATACGTCTCCCATCTAGGATTAGCAAAAAAGTTCAGCAAAAAGGTTTTGGTTTTACCTGGCTTTAGGAAAACACACACAAGCGAATAACGCACGCCATTCCTTGGCGTTAATAATCAACATTAGGAGAATCTCTGATACTACAGTCATACAGAGAAACAATCTCCTTCCTAGAATAAATCACAGAGATCAATCTTCAGGCATTCTAATCGACCAGCCCATAGTAGCGACGACATGACAGCAGCTTCTCTCTCGACACCCCAAATCGACGCATGCGCAGAAATGCCTTTGACCCCCGAGTTCAGCTCAAAAAATAGACCGACATAGAAATACAAAGATACAAAGATATAAGACCGAATCACCTTAAATAGTCAAGGAATAAATATAAATTCGGGCCATAAACATTTTAAGCAAGACCAATCTGTATCTGGCCATACCAGACGCAAAATTACGTAAATCTAGTATTCATACGCCAGATTGTGACACAAGAAAAGATAACCCATATAACCGAATATAACATCGATCAATCAGGGTTCTGTCCCTTAGACTAAGAATCATTGATTCTTAAATAAAATACTTTTCATCAGACAACTAGTTATACTTTACATTTGTATGCCTACCAACAGTAATCTGTGCGTCACAGACTACCACACAAAAGAATCTGTGCGCAACAACCACACACACGCCCGCACATAAAACTCACATGGCACACATAAGTACACTCACCTTTGTACGTTGCGTGTTGACGCCAAACACTTATTTCAGACCACGCTTAGTCATTTTCGACTTTTCCATTTCATGTCCCTCGTGTAAATTTTGAGCTGTCGTATATCCGCTCCATAAAGTTTTAATTTTAATATTACGCGCTTTTATTTAACTTCACTTGTATGTCACTTGCAAATCTTGCAATCGATTTTTCAGTCACTTCCAGATGAGCAATAGCTCTGAAACTTGGCATAGTTGTGTATTCCCGATGACAATACAATAATCAGTCAATTATTTAATAATTTAATATTGTAATATGACATTGTGAGTAATTAAAGTTTTTCGTAAAGAAATGTAAACAAATCAGAGGCCATAATCAAGTTAAAAAAAAATTCAAGAGTACGTGGTGTACTTTATTTTTTTCTATGCGTAAAATAGGGCAGTGCTCAAACAAGTGTTTAGCTAAATCAAGAGATACAATCCAAATTATAAAATTATGAATCAAGGGAAAGTCGAGTTCGATGTCTAGATGGCCTTCAAATTGAAGAAATTGATTGCACCAAATTAACAGGCACAAAGCCATGTAATATTGACGCTCTAAAAGAAATGGATCGCTTAAGAAATTTTTGACCAGATTTACAATAAGTAAAAATATTGTTTATGTTTTATTATGTCATAATTTTTCTAACACTAAAAAGAAGAACATAAAAAAAATTTTAAACACACGCTTTTAATGCACTAAAAACCCAAATATAATATTTCAAAGACTCAAAAAATGTAACATCAAATTGACAAAAAGCGTAGGGCGCTGATTCTGTATGAAATTAACTTCTGCTTTATACTTCATTAGACACTTATGGATAAAATATATGATAAGCGATTAAGCGCCTTACGCTTATTGTCAATTTGATGTTAAATTTTTTGACTGCAAGCTATAAACCCCTTGAAAAATTATTTTTGGGTTTTTAGTGCATTAAAAGCGTGTTGTTAAAATATATTTTTATTTTTTTTAAATTTAAAATGAAGTGTCGCTGTACAAATGTCTTAAAATCCTTAGCTTGGATGTTGACCGGAAACTTTCAATTAATCACTGTCTGAAAAAAAAACCAATCAACTAGCTTTCCACAATGGACGTGAACCGCCAAACGTTGTTGTTTACATTTTCAATTTTCTGTAGCAACTGACACGTGACGTCACGGTTTGACCAATTCAGTATGATAGAAATCCCAGACATTACGTCATGACATTGAAATTTTTCGCGGCCGTCGTGTCACTCACTGTGCATGAAGACCAAACAAAAAGAAACACCATTACAAACAGGACTCCATAAAAGTCCGATATGAGTTTGTTTGTTGTATCTTGTTTGGTATGGTCATTCCTTATATCACTAAAAGTCGTCCCATGAGATTAGATGCTTTATGAAAGCCGTTAATGTTAACAGAATGGGAAATAATGACTTGAGAAAAATTGTAGGAAGAGGGCTATCAAGCATTGCCAGAGGCGCCTTTGAGTGGAACCCACAAGGGAAAAGAAGAGTGAAGAGGCCGGGGATAGAATGTAGGGGAACTGTGGAGGAGGAGGCTAAGGAAATTGGAGAGACCTGGGCACTGCTGAAAAAGACAGCCCAGAATAGAAATCGATGGAGAGCAACTGTTTCAGCCCTATGTTCCACAGGGAACGGAAAGGAATTATGATTACATCCAAGATCAAGTATGTAGAAGGACAGAAAATTAAAAGGTTTATCCATTTCAGAAGAATGGAGCACGATATGTTACCGCTATACACTGACAACAGTAGATGATCTGGTTTCATAGCACAGTGATAGCCAAGAGAGATAAACAACATGACAGAGATCCTACACCAACATCACAGACATCCTACACCAACATCAGACATCCTACACCAACATCAGACATCCTACACCAACATCAAACATCCTACACCAACATCACAGACATCCTACACCAACATCACAGACATCCTACACCAACATGACAGACATCCTACACCAACATGACAGACATCCTACACCAACATCACAGACATCAGTCACAGTGACTGTTAATTTATTTTACCATCACGTCCGATTATTTATTACTCTTTAATGTTCTGGTTTAATTGACATTTTGCATTTTCTTTTCTACCTTCGTGGCCCAATTTTTTCACCTTCTCAAACCCCACCCGAGGTTTGTTTACGTTCTGGCCTTCAGTAGAAATTCCCACTGGACCAGCAGACGGTCATATAACGTAATGTTACCTAAACGCACCTGTGGTTCGTTTGACCAGAGAAACATTTCTGTTACGCTTAAAGTGTTTGAACGAGCGAAAGGGTTTCTGTGAAAGAAACGGCTTGTCTGTGGAAGGTAACTTCTGCGGTCGGAAAGCAGTTTTGATCCCCGACTCAGGGGAAGATAACCCGCGGGTGGTCTCTGTGTTTGGCCTTCAGAACGCAGTTAGTGATCATAATATTATGTCTATCTGGGGAAATTTCGGGCGGCTGTTGTCTCTGATGTAGTCTCTAGAATAACCTTTGTCTTACTAATGATTACGTTCTACGCCGAAACATCTGCAGAAATAGGCCAGCCAGGTGTCCCGGGTAGCGTTGTTTGTAAACTATTCACTTATTCCTTTTTGATAGAAACTTCTAGTGGCTGGGGAGAATCATTATATGCTTACTTGTGTAGCTAGACTCTAGCCATAACTTTCACAGAAAGCAGACGCCCGCCATAGATATAATTCTATCTTATGTTCAGTCACAACTGTATTATTATAGCTAGAACATTGCATTTTCTATGTATTCATTTGTGGGATGTTAATATTTTTGTTTCCCCAAAGGGACATACGATTTATTTTTGTAATGTCAAATGCTGTAATATTTTATGTAAACTCATTTAAATGATTGTGAGATGAATAGCATATCCCCTCAGCGGTAACTACAGGGTTAGGTTTCCTGTATGTTTAGTTGGGAGAAGAGGAGTAGATTGTGCTGTCAGAACATTTACTGACAGGTACATGGGTGTACAAAAAATATTAAGCCTATGCAGGCGCATGCTGATAATTGATAGAGTGGAAGGAGCGGAGCATAACTGTTTATATAACTTTAGTGTAATTTTATTGCTTGCTTGATGTAAAGACCGTCTTTTTGGGTCTCAGTTTCAGGAATACCGACTTGCTAGAGCAGACTCAAGTCAGGCGAAGAACGTCATAGTCTCTTCGATCTAGAGGGTTTCTGAATACAGCTAGCATCACGAGTTGTCAACCAATACACCTGATACAAAACCCTTTTCTGTCAACGCCATTCTCTCTAACGGGAAACTAAGCTCACGCAGTGTGCAACGAGCCAACGCTAAATCTGAAATCATCTATTGCAGTAGTAGTCTCCTACTCGCCTATTGATCGCCAGTCAGAGCATGGCGGCTTCCAGCATATCAATCAGCCCAGCGTCTATAGCAGAATTTCAATCACCAGCCTTTGTGTGCCTAAACGGGGCACTCAGTCAAACCACAGTCAAGCCAGCCCAAACCGGATTTAATACCCAGTACGCAAGCCAATATAGCGCCGGATAAGAGACCATAAGACCGTTTTGTCCTCAAGTAACTTCGTCTGGTGTATTTCTGGGTTATGTAGAACCTCGCACTTAGGAGCGGCCAGCCAAAGATAGACAGAGTTCCAGTCCCCCATCACGCAATTAGGGGTCACCAACGTTTAGCACCTACAGGGAAAGTTTTGTATAATACTCCATTCACCTTGAAGGATATTTACATGTAAGACACTTTTCTGGAGTTAGTTTCTGGTCCCACGAAAGCGGACAGGCTGTCGCTCAGTTTGTTTATTTGGTCAGCAGGAGATAGACAGTCTTCCAGTCCCCCTCGCGCAATTAGAGGTCACCAACGATAGCACCGACAAGGACAGTTTTGTAGGTTTATTTCATCCCCTTAAAGGATATCTACATGTAAGACACTTTTCTGGAGCTAGCTTTTGGTCCCACGAAAGCGGACAGACTGACAGACAGTTTATTTCATTTCTCTGTGTTCTACAGGTTTTTATGATTGGTGGTGGGCGTGTTCGTTGGTGTATTTTGCATATTTTTGATTATTGATGTAATTTTATGTTGTTTGTGATGATATGCATTATTTTCATACATGCTTCTTCATTTAATAAATTTTACTCATTTATTAATGCGCTGTTCACGACCCTTCCATCCATAATTTACATTCTTAGCTCTTTACTATAATCTCTACGTATGATTCAGAGAAAAGAGTGAGAGCAGGCGGTGCTTAGACAGTATAAGTGTGTTGAGGCTTGGAGAGAGAGATCATTTTAATAAATCTTCTTCCAAGTTGTCTCAAGTCCACCTCCTATTTTACACCTTATCTACATGTAAACTATAACTCTGTCAGTCCACTATCCCTTGTCGATTTCACTACTATTGTCCAACTCGACAAATACTCTACACTCTAACTCAACCACGACATTAATGTGGGCTCGTTCCGATGATGAATCTCTCACAAGATTCTATTCTGATTCATAGAGTTTAGTGTTCTGCAGATTATAGGAATTGCTATCCCCTAGACAAATCGAACTATTTCTTTTGGAGGAAGTCTGAACAGCGTTTTTTCTCCACAGCAATCATAAATATTAAGTTACATTTATTGTTCATTTTACACATGACACAGCTGGTAAAGGTTGCTGGTATCACTGCTGAGTTTTTGGGTTGGTAAATCTGACGACTATTTTTTAAAAAGTCAGAAAATATTTTTTTTAAGGGTTAAATTTTTTTCAGGAGTAGCTCTTTAACCTCGTAATGTTACCTAAACGCACCTGTGGTTCGTTTGACCAGAGAAACATTTCTGTTACGCTTAAAGTGTTTGAACGAGCGAAAGGGTTTCTGTGAAAGAAACGGCTTGTCTGTGGAAGGTAACTTCTGCGGTCGGAAAGCAGTTTTGATCCCCGACTCAGGGGAAGATAACCCGCGGGTGGTCTCTGTGTTTGGCCTTCAGAACGCAGTTAGTGATCATAATATTATGTCTATCTGGGGAAATTTCGAGCAGCTGTTGTCTCTGATGTTGTCTCTAGAATAACCTTTGTCTTACTAATGATTACGTTCTACGCCGAAACATCTGCAGAAATAGGCCAGCCAGGTGTCCCGGGTAGCGTTGTTTGTAAACTATAAATCTAGAGAGTTTTAATAGTCAAACACACTCGTAAATATTTCCTGCCCGAAGAGAGACCATCATGAGATAAGGCAGACTTTAACACAGAACTAAATGTTATGGCCTATCTCTAGTCATTCCTCGGGGGTGAGTAGACAACTCTTATAATATATGATATATTCATGTTAGCGTTTACATATATCTGATAGGAAAGTGACTTGAATTCATTTCTGAAGACCTCTCCTAGTAATTTAATTCAGTGATAATGTAGTGCAGTCTACCGCCTTAGTTAAGTGGTGCTTAAACAGTCAGGTGTCAGTGTTATGGTTTATAATGGGTTAAATGATAAACTTACAATAACAGATACAGGCACTATGACTCTGAATTATAGGAGTCACTTATTCCTTTTTGATAGAAACTTCTAGTTGCTGGGGAGAATCATTATAGGCTTACTTGTGTAGCTAGACTCTAACCATAACTTTCACAGAAAGCAGACGCCCGCCATAGATATAATTCTATCTTATGTTCAGTCACAACTGTATTATTATAGCTAGAACATTGCATTTTCTATGTATTCATTTGTGGGATGTTAATATTTTTGTTTCCCCAAAGGGACATACGATTTATTTTTGTAGTGTCAAATGCTGTAATATTTTATGTAAACTCATTTAAATGATTGTGAGATGAATAGCATATCCCCTCAGCGGTAACTACAGGGTTTGGTTTCCTGTATGTTTAGTTGGGAGAAGAGGAGTAGATTGTGCTGTCAGAACATTTACTGACCGGTACATGGGTGTACAAAAGATATTAAGCCTATGCAGGCGCATGCTGATAATTGATAGAGTGGAAGGAGCGGAGCATAACTGTTTATATAACTTTAGTGTAATTTTATTGCTTGCTTGATGTAAAGACCGTCTTTTTGGGTCTCAGTTTCAGGGATACCGACTTGCTAGAGCAGACTCAAGTCAGGCGAAGAAGTCATAGTCTCTTCGATCTCGGGGGTTTCTGAATACAGCTAGCATCACGAGTTGTCAACCCCTACACCTGATACAAAACCCTTTTCTGTCAACTCCATTCTCTCTAACGGGAAACTAAGCTCACGCAGTGTGCAACGAGCCAACGCTAAATCTGAAATCATCTATTGCAGTAGTAGTCTCCTACTCGCCTATTGATCGCCAGTCAGAGCATGGCGGCTTCCAGCATATCAATCAGCCCAGCGTCTATAGCAGAATTTCATTCACCAGCCTTTGTGTGCCTAAACGGGGCACTCAGTCAAACCACAGTCAAGCCAGCCCAAACCGGATTTAATACCCAGTACGCAAGCCAATATAGCGCCGGATAAGAGAGCATAAGACCGTTTTGTCCTCAAGTAACTTCGTCTGGTGTATTTCTGGGTTATGTAGAACCTCGCACTTAGGAGCAGCCAGCCAAACATAGACAGAGTTCCAGCTCCCCTCGCGCAATTAGGGGTCACCAACGATAGCACCGACAAGGAAAGTTTTGTAGGTTTATTTCATCCCCTTGAAGGATATTTACATGTAAGCCACTTTTCTGGAGCTAGCTTCTGGTCCCACGAAAGCGGACAGACTGACAGACAGTTTATTTCATTTCTCTGTGTTCTACAGGTTTTTGTGATTGGTGGTGTATGTGTTCGTTGGTGTATTTTGCATATTTTTGATTATTGATGTAATTTTATGTTGTTTGTGATGATATGCATTATTTTCATACATGCTTCTTCATTTAATAAATTTTACTCATTTATTAATGCGCTGTTCACGACCCTTCCATCCATAATTTACATTCTTTGCTCTTTACTATAGTCTCTACGTATGATTCAGAGAAAAGAGTGAGAGCAGGCGGTGCTTAGACAGTATAAGTGTGTTGAGGCTTGGAGAGAGAGATCATTTTAATAAATCTTCTTCCAAGTTGTCTCAAGTCCACCTCCTATTTTACACCTTATCTACGTGTAATCTATAACTCTGTCAGTCCACTATCCCTTGTCGATTTCACTACTATTGTCCAACTCGACAAACTCTACGCTCTAACTCAACCACGACAACATCCTACACCAACATCACAGACATCCTACACCAACATGACAGACATCCTACACCAACATGACAGACATCCTACACCAACATGACAGACATCCTACACCAACATGGGCTCACGGCAGACAATGTGACACACTTGGCTCAAGAACGCAAACTTCAGCTCCCCATTACGCTTCACGGACAACAGTGGAATGACAAAAAGAAGTTTAGTGAGTTTATGATTAAAAGTATGAAGTGAAAGATCATTCAAGTAAAAGTATGAGTCACGCTTGACAGTGAAAGATAACACCAAGTCATCACCAGGATTATATGTAGTCATAATTAATAAATTTATGTACGTTTTAAGGTAGTCAGATGATATTAGGAAAATGCTCCTTCCTCCAAGGCCAGATAATTGGAACACCTTGTACTGAGAAACAGGTTCCTATGACTTGTGGCTTCCAGTATTTATAGAGTTTTCTTTTTGTCCAATATTAGAAGATCCTCAGGGACCTAAGACGCGTCAACATTAAGCAATGCAGTTAACGACCCATAGCTAGACTGCTTGCGTCAGGGTCAGCGAACCAGAGCTAACCAAGACCCTACTCCACCTCCAAGTGATGGTCCTGGAAACAGGCTGCATCACTGCAGTCTGGCTGAGTGAATAGGGATCGAAGAGGGAAGGCTAACCCGGTCCCAAAAATGCCGTGCTGAAGTCGGATGTGTCGGCCGAAAGGCGCAAATATCGCAGCTTCGCTGTAAACGGACACAACGCAACCAATGTCCTTTTCAGGACCAACGAAGAAGAAGAAGAAGAAGAAAGAAGATCCTCAAATACTTTGTCCGGTCCTTTATGTTAGAATCCTGTTTCTATTCGTTATCTTACTTGTCTGAAATTTCTCCTTTACCAGATAGAAATACAGTGGCGGGGTCCAAAATTGTGCCACATTATAAGGGATTTTTCGCCCCCTCTAACAGCTTACTACGCGGGGGAAAGTCTCCAATCAGAAGTAGTCTATTTTGATATATTTCATATATTCCATTCGAATGTCTGACTTTAGTGTAAGTCTTCTCCCTCACCCCTCTCATGACAATTCCGCATAACAACAAGCGATGGGGTTTATTTGAAAATTCTCCCATATAAGGTATGAACGCTACTGGTTGTTTTTATAAATCACGTTTATAGCTCATGATATAACCTCAGTACAAATTGTTATCATAAATGTTGACAAACACTGAGTCTACCTCCGGAAGTATTACATAATCTTCATGCAACACCTAAGGTAATCTGTCCTGTGTTTTAAACACGCCTGTCGGCCCGATTATCAATACTAGAAGTATGGTGGCAAAGCTTGGTGTAAGAGGTAGCTCTTGCCCGTGAATTTTTTAACACAGTTAGGGCACTTCTATCTTTCTGGTTAAGGAAGTGAGTGTTATTGTTATCTCCTACCAAGTCAGTAATCAAAACAATTACACAAGACCTGAGTCTAGCGTGCAAATTATGAGATAAGGGACGGTCACATGAAAGATGAGATGTAAAACACAGGCAAATGAAAAGCACGGGCAATTCGCCATACCTCTCAGTTTTTAAAGCAGTTATTATATCAATATTTTATTAATCAGATAATAGATTTTCTTAATGCCTTTAGAAACAAGCATTTTGCAATACAGTATTCACAAAGTAATGTATGATCGGCTATTTTATCAACTGTTGCCATCTAACTTTGATTACAACAATATCATTAATTTAATCGCATGCCATGTTAACAATACTTCGTGGTTACTATATTTCATGTTTGTACTTTCATTGTTTACACTGTTTCACATAGCAGCATTGCATGTTAACAAATTGTCATGTATGTTAGCGATATTTCGTAATAACGCGTTCATTGTAACATTGTCATGTTAACACTATTTCACGTTAAAAATGTTTGTAAAATTTAGCTGACGGAAAATATTAATGTTGCTGCCACGTGAATGTAGAATGAGTCTGTATTAAAATGTTTTGTTTTAAAGTTATTTCACAGTAATTGTCATTTTGTCATAGACCGGAGTTAATATTCAAGATCTTCATGAGGTAATCATAACTGTACTCGCTGTACGAGCTCTGCGGGCACATAGGCCTTCCGATGTTATCTTGGTACGTAGACCATTGACCATATGTCATGATAAGTTTTGACTACAAAAATCTAATGAAGTTGAAATAGAATGGTGTTGAGGCCACTTCATGATGTGATTTTTATCGCGGCAACTTATTATTAGTACCGGATTTTTGTCACACCATGTCGTACCTCAACTGAATGCAAGAGATACATGAAAGCGGTCGCTGTGAGATGAGTATCTAGGTATGACGTAAAAGAGCAGAGTTGGATGTGACGTCATAGCGTCAAGATGTGTGCCTAAAATGGCTTGTGTATCATCCCGTGTATTGGATTGTGTATTTACCAGATATTCAGAAGATAATGGTAAGCTATATGCTTGACATGATAAGCATAAAATAATGCCAGGAGTATAAATACGGGACGACAATTCCCAAGAAAAGAAATATGTTATATTCAAATTATATGAAGTAATATAATTGAACAGTTGATATAGCGGGACGTCTCATGCCCCAAGGTCAAAAGGATTATTAGAAATGAATATTGATTATACCGGGACGCCATTTCCCCCGAAGAAAAAGGAATAAAATAAATGAATAATTGTTATACCGGGAAGCGACATACCCCGAAGTTTATGGATTGATGTGGATTTGATTTGTGAATATTTGAGATACTAGGACGCTCATATCCCCAGATGTTAATGGAAAATTATAATGAACTTTTGTTATGCCGGGACGCTAAATACCCCGATGAAAATTGTAAAAAATAAATGATATTATAAAGATATAGACAATGGAAAAGTCAAATGACACTGTTAGAAAGTCGAATCAGGTTAAAGCAAGACTGTATCACAGAGAGGGAGCATACATGCCATGTTCGTAATTGTGACCTTGTTAGTGTGTACTTACTAGTATTAAACTGTTGTCAAATCGTCCAAGCCCAGAAGTTTATTCAATCAATCAAGGTTCGTTTACACAGTTATTAACTTTATGCAGTACTTGAGATTTTGACATGAAAAGGTGTGGACAAGAAGGGTGGCTGCCAGAATAGTCAACAATAGAAACCAAATCAAGATGAATGAATTTTCACATCTTTAATAACACAAACAGACCCTAGACATCAAAAGAATTCGGGCAATTTCTCCATCCCTTAACAAATGGAAAGGAACAAAATGACCAGAGGAGAATTAGAGAATTAATGACTTCATCAGTACATGCAGCATAAAGAGAACAACATAAGTATCCCCCCCCCCCCACCCCCTCCAGTGTCATGTTTTGGCGAGTTACTTGCTCTTACTGTATATGTTTTAATGACATATATTTAGCTTAAATTATACACGGACAACGTTAAACAATGTTGCTATTATATTTTTTTTTTAAATCTTTTTTAAGAAAATTTGAAAAAAAATTTCTGTCTTTACTAGAAGGAAATTTCACTACTCTCTTTTTGTTTTTGGTTTTTCCTGTCATGTTCCCATTTTATCATTCACTGTTTATTGAAGAGAGCGTTGTATTATACAGGATGATCCAGAAGTGTCTCCGCAGTGGGTTCAGTGCTTTAATAATATGGATGTAACATTTTATGATGCAGTGAACAGTATTATTTTAATTGACTTTAATTATATTTACTTTACTACTACATAAAAGTAGTACTTTTTTTTAAATTTTCGCATAAACCATTAGTGTCTGTTTAAATAATTTAAATCGCTATGTAAAATAAAGAAATATAGAGTTGTAAATTACGACCTTTTAATAATAATGTTATCGTTTGGATTGTTTCCCTTGATTCATAGTTCTCACTGCTCTCACTGGCATGTAGATAGAAAAAGTCATTAAGAGGCTAGACTGGCACACGCATCATCTAAAACAATAGCTGTAGAAACAAACGATGAAATAACAAATGAACACTTTAGTACAACGTTCCAAGCTGTATGGTGTCTCCGTTCTCTCAAGGAGCGAAACAGGAAATATAATAGGAGGAACATATACTCCTACTCCGCTACATTCATGTAACGTTCATAACTTAATATTTATAATGTAGAGCTAAATCATACTGTTTGTTTGTTTTTCTCCGAGTTTTCACCTGTCGACTCATTTACCGTTGCTACTGAATAATTTTGTGTTTATTTTTTACTTGAACGCTCATTTAACCTTGCTAATTAAAATATTTATGAATGCTTCAGGTTTGTTTGTGTATTATTATTTTTTTTTTTGCTGTTGTTGTTGAGACCCAATACTTAGCAGAGACATGTGTCTCCGTTCAATCTGCGGTTCAAGTTACCAACAGTGGCGGAATCCAACATCAGCTCGGTGGTTGAATAAGCCAGCATTCGACGCTAGACACCAACATCAAACGGGTCTTGAAGACGCTTGACAACCTTTTGTAATTACCTCAGCCTTAATGCCTTAATTTGTTTCCGACATGGAAACCTGCCTGTTTCGTTAAAGCATGACTGATGGACCATTAGTGCTGCGCAGTTTCCGTGGGTCTCTGACGAGACAAAGAAAGAATAGAACTGCTATTCTCTGATGCATGTCGTAGGAGGCGACTAATATGTGGTTGTTTATGGAACTGGCAGCCTAATTATGTAAACCAAATTGCTACAGACACCGTAGCTGCTGGAGTACATGAATGTTTTGGTACACAGCTGCAAAAGCTTCTCCAAACTCCAGAGGGAGCGATGACAGAAATGGACATGAACAAATGGAACGTTTTTTTAGTATGGAAGTGCCACTAGTTGATTGTTCTGTGTCCTTTCTGTTTGCGTTTTTTAGTTAGTTATCTATATGAAAATCTTGATGAAGATAATTTCTGCTTTATTGTGTATGCTGTCTTTATATCTGTCTCCCCCGCCTATCTATATATATCTCCGTTATTTTGTCATGCCTACCTATAAAACTCCCTGTTTATCTGTCTCCTCCACCTGCCTGTATTTATGATGATGATAATGCAGGTGGTGGTAATGATGATGGTGATTATAAGGATGTTGATGATATGATGATGATGGTGGTGATGATGATCATGAAGAGGATTTTCATGAAGATGATACCGTTAGAAGTCACTGGCGTTGGATTGGAATACACAGTGAGCAATGAGAAAACCTTACATTGCAATAGAACAGCACCTGCCTTAATAAAGTTCCCCCCCCCCCCCCCCCCCCTCCCTTTCTGTTCGAACAGTTTCAACAAGGCCTCATGACGGATGTCAATAAACAAACGTAAAAAATAAAACGTGTCATTTCTTCCTTGTCTTTCTTTACTTTTTATGATTACATAAAAAAAATAACAGAAAATTATGTATTACTTACATTGTGTTATCAGCCAAGTTCATACCAGTATCTTAACACAAGGTCTTTTATATTTTGGACTTGCGCCCTAATATAACCGACGGACCTTGTGTCTAGGTCTAGGCACCTCAGCAAAGCGAGGCAAAATTTCTAACTTAAAAAAAATCAGCCTAGTGTAGTCCCTGTGGTCTCTCAAGACATAATAAGGAATATGACTACGGCACCATCAGGCATGTCGTACAAGGCTACTAATGTGAGATTGTGCATTTGACTGGCAACCTCATCACGTAAAACAAATTGTCACATAATCCACTGCTGCAAGAACATTTGACTGCTATGTGCAGGCTTCCTGTAATGGAACCAGCTACAATGGTGGCTTCATGTTACGTAAGGCATGCAAACGAAAATGATCATGATGACGTTGTGTCATTTCCCTTAGGCATATCGTACGAGACAACTAAAATGACGTTGTGTTATCACCCTCAGAAATATCGTACGAGACAACTAAAATGACGTTGTGTTATCACCCATCACCCTCAGACATATCGTACGAGACAACTAAAATGAGGTTGTGTTATCACCCTCAGGCATATCGTACGAGACAACTAAAATGAGGTTGTGTTATCACCCACAGTCATATCGTACGAGACAACTAAAATGAGGTTGTTTCATCACCCACAGGCATATCGTACGAGACAACTAAAATGACGTTGTGCGTGCGGCTGGCATCCTAATCGTGTAAAACATATAGCTACATAAATCATTAATGCAAGAGAATGTTTGGTGCGAGCTTCCTGCAAGTCAACCAGCTACAGTGGGGGCTACGTGTCCAAAGGGAACGAAAAGGAAAACGGTGCTGACAAAATGGGTTATATTTGTATAAAGTTGGTTAAAAGGAATGTTATTTTACATCTCGCTTGTGCTTTTATAACTAATCTTCCTATCTTTTGGCAAAATCTTGAAGTATACAGGTATACTTCGAAGATGTTTCGGGTTCGGTTCCAGACCACCGCAATGAAGCGAATATCGCAATAAAGCGGGTCATACCCGTTTTTTTTGCTTTCCAGTGCATTCAAAAGCCTAAAATCATGTTTACACGTTGTCTTTTAGCTACGTCTTAAAAAAAATACAGTGTATTGTAATATTACAAATACTTTATTTCCAAAAAAAAATGCTAATCTTCATCATCTGAGCCTTCAGCGAATCGTAATTTTTTTGCTGGCGGAGAGCCAAAATCCACCGGAAGAAGGTCACGTTCTAATAAATAAACTTGATTAATTTGAAAAAAAGTGCAATATCTGCGAAGCGCAATAAAGCGAAGCGCAATAAAGCGGGGTATACATGTATTGTCTAAGCTCTTGTTTCTTGTCGTTTAACTTACCTGATTGCCAAACTGTTTAATCGATCTTTCTGTCTTCTTGATAACATATTATGTTTTTACTTCGCTTTGAGAATGTCCTCTCTCCAAGTGTCACCAATCCGTGACTTTAACCTACCCATTTATCATGTGTTGTTGGTCTTCCTCTACACATTGCTAGACACAAGTATTTCGGCCATTGTTCGGTTTATACTTGCTGATAGCAAAGTTATATTAGTGACCGAGTCTTTAGATGTCTCGGTCGTTCACATATCCTAAATACTGTAGCTGGGTAGGTGTCGTGAGAATGATCTCGGCAAATAAAGCACTTTTTTTCGGGAGCTAAATTGGCTGTGCTTCCTTTCATGTTTACTTTTACAGCAAGCCTATGGCGCCGTTTGTATGGTTATTGGTTCGATTCCCGGTGAGCCTATCACTTGTCGTGAAATATTCTAATCCACATATATAAATTAAAAGGTAAATATAAAGCCTAACAAATAAATTCTAATAAAGAAAAGAGCAATGGTAAAATAACAGTGCTGTCACAATGACAGTACTCGAAATCCCCTTTGTTTTATGCTTCATCTGCAAATCGTAACGTTTCCACGTTAAATATAAGCCACTGCATAAATACAAGCGTTTCCACAACACATTAAAACGGGTATTGCATTTCTAAGAAAAACATTGAGAGGCACACTGCGTAATGACCTAAATTAATCCTAACATTAATTATACTACGTTACCAAAACGAACGAACAGATGGACTCAAATAGAAAGAGAAGGGAGAGGCAGAAAGCCGAACACGTGGAACACTAAACACGCGTCGCGCGATACACAATTGCTGCCATCACGCGTGTAAGGCCACATGCACTAACTTTTTTTCAGACGGACAGTGATAAAAACAATAACCTTCCCAGAGTTAGGTTTTAAAATCCTGAAAAACGCTTATTAGAAAAGATAACATTAGATGGGTTTACGTTTGAAAACATTACAGTACCCAGACAGCACATCTTCGAAACAGGAGGTAGAAGAAATTGCATATTTTGAACGCAGCCACTTAGCTCTTTTAAATTTGTATATTTGGGTTCCTTAGGGCTTGCTGACAAAGAATATGTAAAACGTTACGCAAATAGTCTAGGAATTACCAAATTATAACCAAAATAAAATAGTGGGGATGCCTGACAGCATGAAATCATTTCTGCTCATAAAATTTTTTTGTAACGTGTTTGAAAAAACCTTACGTACGGAAATAGCCTACCATGTTAACTCCAAATTGATTGGAGCGCAACAAATATAAGACTAAACACGATTGGTCGGACTATAAATACTATCTTTCGTTGTCAGGGGAAACGGGAGTAGGAGTATTTTTTGAAAAGATGTGTGGACAGGGTTTCATTGGTTAGAGCTGCGAATATACACAATTCAGAGCGTTAGTTCGAGACCACTAGTTCAAATAAGCTTGATGAAGCAACAGTGCGTTGAAGCCAGCTCATATTTTTGCTAAATAAAAGCCTGGAACATAAGCAGATGGGAATTTGTGCCAGTATTTGTGCCAGAATTCATTGCTAGTCAACGTATCTGTGTATTTCCATGAATTGTGGTAGGTTTGAAATATTCAATATCTTTTAATGAAAAATTGAATGTAAATTGTTAATTTATGCCTGTATATATGTGTAGTTCAGTAGCGAACATGAGGAAAAGCCTATAATGCTCCAGCCTGAACAGAAGGTGTCGGAGGGAAGTAAAACTGCATGGAATGGCCAAACAGTACACTGACACCTAGATTATTGATTAGACAGAAATAATGCTGGAATTGCAGAGGCGTAGTAACCATTAGGGAGGGAAATACTGGTATAAAGTATTTCAGATGAAGCTGACAGTTGGCCTAACGCTCTGAACTCAATGTTTGTGATGTATTGTGCTCAGTGTAGAACTAGAGTATCAATTAGTTATGAAGTAGAAGGTACATCCTTCTTGTTTACAGGGACCGTGGTCTTGACGTTATTGAGCAGCACCTGGTCAGAGCTTGGCTGAATCCAGAGTCGGACAGCATACTCCTTGGTCCATTTAGCTATCAGTGAGGTGTCTCCAGAGCCCAGGGGAGAAATCGAGCAGAGGAGTCTTTTCCTGCCGCCATCACGCAAGATAAGCTGATGTGGCCAGCTGAGCTCAACATTATGTACCCCCATCTTAAAACGACATTGTAAAAATAACATTAAGAGGGGAATTAAATTGTTTTAATATCAGGAACTGAGAACATCTCCAATACTAGTTCCAATAAAGACAAACTATTGAAGTCATGATGACAAATACCAACAGAGCTTGAACAAAACAAAACCAGTATTACCTCATATTACTACTACACAACTAACACACACATAGGATACTATTAAAAATAGATGTCACTACAAGATTCATATTAATAAATTCTGTACATATAACTTGTAATTAAAATTGATTGTGATTCCTGGTTCCTTTGTATTTGAATCAGGACACGTATACCTTCATGACAGCACTGAATACATATTGTTATTTGAAAAGTTATCAGTGACTCCTTTAAGATATCCTCGTAGAGTGTTTTATGTATGTGAGTGTCACAGTGTTGTCAAGTGTAGTGGAATAAATTAAATTGTTTATCTGTCTGTTGTTGTTTTGACTTACACTTCATCATACACATACCCTAGACATATACCGTAGTCATCACACTATTCCAGAATAATTCTGACTGAGGTATACATATGTGGCAGCAAGTAAGGTTATATATAATACACTACTCTTATTAGATATATATACCTTCACAGCTGATCTCAGTCAGTACACTAAGTCCCCTATAAATATTTATAACATCTCACTTCACCACATATATTGGGGTCTCGCTCTTGGGATTTTGAATCTTTACCTATTACAAATATTGGGGGGTAATTCACTTCAGGGAATATAAGAATTAAAAGGTATCCTTGGGTGGAATTAAATAAGGTTGAGCTCTCGGTGCCTGTGTTGTCCATTAGATATATATTTAGAGATTGAATTGTTGGTTAGACATTGTATAAATTTACCTGATAGACAATGGCGGACCTGGCCAAATTTCGATCTGCTGCTGTTCAGACTGCAAAAGAGTTAGGATTAGATGGGCAAGTTATGGTTGCCTATGTCACTACGGAATGTGACAAATTTATTGAACGCGAAGAAAGAAGGTTTGAAGCCGAAAGAAAGTTAGAGGCTGAAAAAGAAATTAAGAGGTTGCAGATTGAGGCTGAGGCTAAGAAATTGGAAGCAGAAAGAGAAGACAAAAGGTTAGCTGCAGAAAGGGAAGCCGAGGAAAGAAGACAGGCTGCAGAAAGAGAAGAGAAGAAATGAGCTGCAGAAAGAGAAGAGAAGAAATTAGCTGCAGAAAGAGAAGAGAAGAAATTAGCTGCAGAAAGAGAAGACAAGAAATTAGCTGCAGAAAGGGAAGCAGAAGATAAAAGATTACAAAGGGAACATGAGTTAAGACTAAGGGAGTTTGAGTTTCAGGGCCATGCTCCTGAAAATGGTGCCAGTCCCTTTGCTTCTGATGCCACTGCTAGCCAAGGAGCCTCAACCTCAGCTATGAATTTTCATTTAGATCATTTTGTTGAGAAAGACGATGATATAGAGAGCTACCTAAATAGGTATGAACTATTAGCTACCACGTATGGGTTAGAGAGAGAAAGGTGGAGCTTAAAGTTATCTCAAGGACTTCGTGGGGCAGCTTATGAAGTTTTTGCAAAAATGAGCAGAGGTGATCAGGAAAATTATGACATGCTAAAGCAGGCTCTTTTGTTAAGATATGAAAAGAATGCAGAATTTTATAGAAAAAAATTTAGGAATGCTAAACTACTGTCAGGTGAAACCTATCACCAGTTCTCTGCACGAATAGAGACATACTTGGAGAAATGGACTTCTCTGGGGAAAACCCAAGATCTTAAGGAAATGGTCCTTATAGAGCAACTAAGAGAGTCCATGGCTCCAGACCTGAGAAAGTTTCTCATGGAACAAGGTGCAGAGAGGCTGGGTGAGTTGCTAAATGTTGCTGAAAGGTATCAAGCAGCTCAAGCAGAGGTAACAGGTAATAAAAAGAAACAAGTGGATAACTTTAGGGCACCACAGAACTTTAATAAATTTGATCCTAGGGATCAAAACAAAGGTAAGCACCAGTTTGATAGGCCACGGTATGAAAATAAAAAATAAATTCCCACAATTCGATGAAAGGAAATATGATGAAAGAAAATCTTTCAACCAAGGAAAAAGGTGGTGTAAGAATTGTCAGATGGACAATCATGACACTGACCGTTGCAGAAGGAAACCTGTGTATATGGCAACCTTCAGGTCAGGTCGACCTCAAGACAGGAGGAGGATATTATGTTGGATACCACTCCAGAAGAGATGAGGAAGGCACAGGCTGGGGATAAAACACTCAAGCCTTGTTTCAGAAAATTGTCAACTTGTCATACAACTCCAGGCAAGGGAGATTTTTACATGAAAAACAAGTTGATGTATAGGAAGACTGGAGCTAGATCCAAAGGTCAGGGACAGCTGGTACTTCCTAAAAGATATAGGGCAGACTTAATAAGGAGCCTACATGTGAAACCAGATGGGGACCATGAGAAGATAGGTACCATCATTCAAAAGGTGGCTCACAATTATTATTGGCCCAAAGCAAGATGGGACATTGAGAATTTTGTAGAAAGGTGTAGCATAGCACATGAGGGAACACCCACAAGTGGGAATATTGATCAGGACCTGGACACGCCACGGGGCAAAATTAGGCCTGACAATAAAAAGAAAAATAGATTTGATAAAGTGGACCAAATGGAATGGGAAGCCCCTTTTCACGGACAAGCTTCACTTAACTGTTTTACAATGGCCACTATGCGGAGAGTGCAAAAAGATGTCTTACCCCAGGATAAGCCGAAAATCCCTCAATCGGACTTAAACAAACTGGAGGAAGAAGATGTAGAGAGGAAATCTCTCATCAAGAATTTTAAGTGGGGAGAAAGCCCCAAGAGAAAAATTGGTAGCGGTCGTTTTGTGCATGATAATTCTGGGAGGAAAAATCATCACTATAAAGCTTCGAGTGGAAGAGACCATACCGGTGCATGGACAAATAGGTCCACAAAATTAAAGGTCCATATGTAGCTTTGTTAAGAACGTGGACTGATGAAAAGGCAGAGGAAAACATTACATCTTCATACCAATATGTGAATGAGCTGACCACTCGTTTAAAAACTGGCTGGAAACTTGCCAATGAAAATTTGAAACAAGCCAGGAAGAAACATGCTGCCTATTATAACAGGAAGGCGAAAGACAGAAATTTGGCTGTGGGAGAGAAAGTACTGCTTCTTTTGCCCGGGAGTCAGAATAAGTTACAAATTGGATGGCAGGGTCCATATACAGTTCTAGAGAAGGTGTCTAGAACAAATTATAAGATAGATAAGAAGGGGAAAGAAAAAAATCTATCATGTGAATCTCCTGAAGAAATATTTGGAAAGAGAACATCAGGAGGAGAGACACACTTGTTGACCTTGTCCATCGCCATGGAGATGAAAAAGGAACCACTTTCATCATTTGAGTATCCATTACACCCCTGTGAGACAGCAGCACAGGTGAAAATCAGTACACATTTAACGAAAACTCAGAAAGAGAGAGTGCAACAGGTTCTAAATAATCATGCAGAGGTGTTAACAGACCGACCAGGGCATACAAACCTATTGGAATATGATATGAAACTGATAGACCCCACACCTGTCTGTATGAAACCATATTCGATTCCGTTTGCTAAGGAGAAAGCTTTGAAGGAAGAGATAGACTATCTATTGAAGGAGGGAATTATTTCACACAGTGAATCCTCATATAGTTCCGGTGTTGTACTCTTAAGGAAGCCCTCTGGAGAACATAGACTCTGTATAGATTACAGGAGACTGAATGCTATTACAGAAGGACAGGTGGATCCATTGCCGGATACAAATCAGCTGTTTGCCAGACTAAATAAAGCTAAATATTTCTCAAAAGTGGATCTGAGTAAAGGATACTATCAGATTCCAGTAAAACCTGAGGTTAGACCATACCTAGCTTTTAGTACCTCAGAAGGACACTATGAGTTTAATAGATTGCCATTTGGATTGAAGAATGCGCCTAGTGTCTTCTCTAGAATGATGAGAAAATTGTTGGATGTAAACATTTCGGAGGAACGTAACGAATCCCTGAGTTGCCTCTTTGATTGAGGATATTCCGAATGTTTCATACAGGATAATAAGAAGATTATGGGATCCACTACAAAAACTCTGCTATCACCAGGTATATGTTATCTCCTCATAACGTACATTTTGAGGAAAATATAATGTTCTCTGGACATGTCATTGCGCAGACTCAGAGAAGAAAAATGGTGAATACGGGTTGCGAAGCAGCATTAAGACAAGCACTCACACTTGCGGCTGTTCAGTAACATAACCGAAATATATTATTGGTTGTAGAAGTCTGAGGCAGATTTCATGAGTAGTGCCTACTCTGAATGGACCCAACTACATAAAACCATGATAGCACCACAGCAGAGTAAAGTCAAGTTGACTTACATTTATCTATGTGTATATAGAATAAAGGACTGACATGGGATGTCTGTTTTAAGAGGGGAGGTGTCGTGAAATATTCTAATCCACATATATAAATTAAAAGGTAAATATAAAGCCTAACAAATAAATTCTAATAAAGAAAAGAGCAATGGTAAAATAACAGTGCTGTCACAATGACAGTACTCGAAATCCCCTTTGTTTTATGCTTCGTCTGCAAATCGTAACGTTTCCACGTTAAATATAAGCCACTGCATAAATACAAGCGTTTCCACAACACATTAAAACGGGTATTGCATTTCTAAGAAAAACATTGAGAGGCACACTGCGTAATGACCTAAATTAATCCTAACATTAATTATACTACGTTACCAAAACGAACGAACAGATGGACTCAAATAGAAAGAGAAGGGAGAGGCAGAAAGCCGAACACGTGGAACACTAAACACGCGTCGCGCGATACACAATTGCTGCCATCACGCGTGTAAGGCCACATGCACTAACTTTTTTTCAGACGGACAGTGATAAAAACACTAACCTTCCCAGAGTTAGGTTTTAAAATCCTGAAAAACGCTTATTAGAAAAGATAACATTAGATGGGTTTACGTTTGAAAACATTACAGTACCCAGACAGCACATCTTCGAAACAGGAGGTAGAAGAAATTGCATATTTTGAACGCAGCCACTTAGCTCTTTTAAATTTGTATATTTGGGTTCCTTAGGGCTTGCTGACAAAGAATATGTAAAACGTTACGCAAATAGTCTAGGAATTACCAAATTATAACCAAAATAAAATAGTGGGGATGCCTGACAGCATGAAATCATTTCTGCTCCAAAAATTTTTTTATAACGTGTTTGAAAAAAACCTTACGTACGGAAATAGCCTACCATGTTAACTCCAAATTGATTGGAGCGCAACAAATATAAGACTAAACACGATTGGTCGGACTATAAATACTATCTTTCGTTGTCAGGGGAAACGGGAGTAGGAGTATTTTTTGAAAAGATGTGTGGACAGGGTTTCATTGGTTAGAGCTGCGAATATACACAATTCAGAGCGTTAGTTCGAGACCACTAGTTCAAATAAGCTTGATGAAGCAACAGTGCGTTGAAGCCAGCTCATATTTTTGCTAAATAAAGGCCTGGAACATAAGCAGATGGGAATTTGTGCCAGTATTTGTGCCAGAATTCATTGCTAGTCAACGTATCTGTGTATTTCCATGAATTGTGGTAGGTTTGAAATATTCAATATCTTTTAATGAAAATTGAATGTAAATTGTTAATTTATGCCTGTATATATGTGTAGTTCAGTAGCGAACATGAGGAAAAGCCTATAATGCTCCAGCCTGAACAGAAGGTGTCGGAGGGAAGTAAAACTGCATGGAATGGCCAAACAGTACACTGACACCTAGATTATTGATTAGACAGAAATAATGCTGGAATTGCAGAGGCGTAGTAACCATTAGGGAGGGAAATACTGGTATAAAGTATTTCAGATGAAGCTGACAGTTGGCCTAACGCTCTGAACTCAATGTTTGTGATGTATTGTGCTCAGTGTAGAACTAGAGTATCAATTAGTTATGAAGTAGAAGGTACATCCTTCTTGTTTACAGGGACCGTGGTCTTGACGTTATTGAGCAGCACCTGGTCAGAGCTTGGCTGAATCCAGAGTAGGACAGCATACTCCTTGGTCCATTTAGCTATCAGTGAGGTGTCTCCAGAGCCCAGGGGAGAAATCGAGCAGAGGAGTCTTTTCCTGCCGCCATCACGCAAGATAAGCTGATGTGGCCAGCTGAGCTCAACATTATGTACCCCCATCTTAAAACGACATTGTAAAAATAACATTAAGAGGGGAATTAAATTGTTTTAATATCAGGAACTGAGAACATCTCCAATACTAGTTCCAATAAAGACAAACTATTGAAGTCATGATGACAAATACCAACAGAGCTTGAACAAAACAAAACCAGTATTACCTCATATTACTACTACACAACTAACACACATAGGATACTATTAAAAATAGATGTCACTACAAGATTCATATTAATAAATTCTGTATATATAACTTGTAATTAAAATTGATTGTGATTCCTGGTTCCTTTGTATTTGAATCAGGACACGTATACCTTCATGACAGCACTGAATACATATTGTTATTTGAAAAGTTATCAGTGACTCCTTTAAGATATCCTCGTAGAGTGTTTTATGTATGTGAGTGTCACAGTGTTGTCAAGTGTAGTGGAATAAATTAAATTGTTTATCTGTCTGTTGTTGTTTTGACTTACACTTCATCATACACATACCCTAGACATATACCGTAGTCATCACACTATTCCAGAATAATTCTGACTGAGGTATACATATGTGGCAGCAAGTAAGGTTATATATAATACACTACTCTTATTAGATATATATACCTTCACAGCTGATCTCAGTCAGTACACTAAGTCCCCTATAAATATTTATAACATCTCACTTCACCACATCACTTATATTTCTTTCTTTGTTGACTGGTGTCCCACTTTCTCCAGCGAGTGACTATTAGTTCCCTATATTTATTTATCTCCTACCCCTCCTCTAACCAGCGGCACTCGAGCTTTCCAGCCCTTTTGGCCCAATGACATGTCATTGCGAGGCTGGGAGGTCAGTGGACTTTCCTTCCAACCTGGTCAGGAGCTTCGCTCCTTCCCATCCACAGGGGGTTTAGTTGCAGGAGCCATTCAGGTTATTCAGTCAAATTCCCGGTCGTAAACATTCCTTCAAACGCTGACGCCCGGGCTTGAACCTTGAAAACCTAGTCGCCAGTACAACGTTGTAGCCATTACACCAGCGCGGCTCCCATTTATCTCCTAAAGAAACAGTTACCTCAATAGCCGGGAAAATTTGAATTGCTATAAATAAAGTTAGGAATGTTGTTTATCGGTTTTTATATGCAAGAAATTTAGGATTTTTGGAGGGTTTTTGTGATCAGATGGAAGAATAGGCTTTAACGCTTCCGGCTCTTCATATTAGCCATCTATCTCACTGATTTTACGATTGAAAATGTGTTTATTTTCATGCACTGGTGTCTCACTTGTCAGTGCCATACTCGAGGCTCTTATAAACGCGGGCCTGATTCGGAGATATATGTGGAACAAATATATAAACAAAAAATAAATAAAATGGTATGAAATCAGTTTTACAAGTTAACGGTACACAGGAAACAAAGGACGTTTCGGGTTTTACCCTTCGTCAGCCACAGTTACGAACAGGTGACTGTGACAGACGAACTCAGCCGACCCTGAGTGACCCTGAAGTGTTGGATGATATAGTACGACCTTCGTAGCGACCCCTTGGATAACATCAGTGCCCCCGAATATTGTAACCTTTCGTCAAACGGGTTCTCACCTGGACTCATTAGCTATGCAACCGTTCCACACGTTTTCTGATTAATATGTGGACAGTTTATCTATCGTTCATTCTGGTCATTGCATTGATTTAAGGAGAGATTAAATCACGCCCATGGACATCTCTTGAGCAATCATATGCAGTATTTTCATTAACTTGGCCCAGAGGGGGCGGCGCCAGAATCAAACAGATAGTAGCGACCACGATCAAAGACACAGACTGGGGGATTTCAGGAAAGACTAGCGCCACGATCAAAGACAGTAGTGGTCCCTGAAACGAGCGACGCAAGTCCCTGCAGGTATTTCGCATCTCGGTGTTAAACACAGAACCGATCGCAGCAGCGAGCGGAGATACGAAGACCAGGGGCGGCATCTCTCTTTAGTCTGGCGGTCAGAACCCCAAAAGTGTCCTGAGATCTAAAAAGGTGTCAATTTTCTCATGTCCCACTCATCTTGCAATTAAGTTAGATATATACAGACCACATAGAAATACACTTTATCACTAGTTGGCCAGACCTTTACAGAAGCACTAGCTATATTTAAAATCCTGCTAGATTATCCCCTGGATTTTTATATATATTTGCAGTGAATTCTATTTCTGTGCAAAACGGTAAAATATATATATATCATTAAATACGCGGAATGCTCTATAAATTATATATATTATATATATATATATATGATTTATATATCTAAATATATATATTATATATATATATATATATATATATATATAATATATATATAAATATATATATATTATATATAGTATCTTAACGGGAAATTAGTCATCGCGCTTTAGAATGTTATTTGATTTTTCGGTATATTACATGTCTTTTTTTCTTTCATACAGAGTGATCGTAACCTTTGCGATCTCCCAGCAATAAAAAAAATCATCTTAAAAACCTTCCAGACATATTGATGAAAACATTTTTAAATTTATCTTTTGGCGGTTCAATGCGAGCTAGCGATCATAATGACATGAAAGAAAGCTTACCCAACACTATTTAAAGAACAATCATCATATTAAAAATTACAAATCTGTAAGATAAACTGGAAGTTGAACCGTGGTCTCTAAGTAGCGCGATTACTTTATATTACTCTCACTGCCCTATGTGAGAGAGTACATATTTTCCTGAACTGTGAACGGCTATTAGTTTTTTTTCCTCACTGGATTTAATAAACATTACCCGGTCCAGTTACTAGCACACATCATCACGCATTTGAAGGCATTTTACCATAGCGGAAGATTAAAGAGACCACTTCATTTTCACCCCCCTGTGTCCGAACTGTGTCAGTTCCATCCCATAGACTCCTTTTATATAAATATAAAACACAATAACTCGTAGGCTTCAAGTCCGGCGATAAGTGAGAATAGTTGCTATCAGCAAACCTCGAAACATCTGGGGCGGGACACGGAAGTACCAGACCTTTTCATATACCAAGAGTGTAATTGCTGTTTATATAATTTTATTGGATTGTCTGATGCTGTAATCGGTAAGTGTGTGAATATATGAGTGTGGATCCTCACGCGCGTGTATGAATGACAGGAAATTTAATCTTTTTTTATAACCATTTTGTTAACTTGCTTACCGGGTAATATAATTTTCTGTATACCCTGCATTGTTCCTTTAAGTGGGATAGTTGATAATTTGTTAACTCTGTTTAAAACCCCCTCCTTTTCATTTGCTTAGTAAAGGGAAGAACAATTGGGAAGAACAGGATTCTTTCTACCACCCATACCTAATTTTGAAACACCTCTTTCAGAGTAATTAACTTCACTGTTAGGTTAACGTACCTATGTTCCTGATAACTATCTATCTTTGGACTGGGTTTATCTTTGTCTAATAAGCGGGACGGGCTTAGTCGATACCAATCTTCTTCACCCCCTCCCTACCTTGTTATTTGCATTTTTCTGTACTTATGATAATTTTTGCTGTAAACACATGATTATTGTAGTGATTGTTTTTTTTAACTTTAATAAACAACATAAACTTAATTGTTACTGTGTCGGAATACCCAAAGCCCAAAATTTCCCCTATTTGTTTAAGATAGTTGTATCCACGTCGTCTGTGTGTTTGAAGCACCAAATCGGTGTGAGAGCAGGTGTATGTCTGGAAACTGGCAAATAATTGTTTGACCAGGAGAGCCTGAAGAGTAGATTGAGAGAAACGATTTGTCGTAAATAAGTCTGTCTTTACTCTCCTCCAGCACTCTGTGAAGCAACTATTTACTCTCTACATTTCTATCACTGAGCTGTTCACCATCATTCTACACTCTAAACCGGACCACTATTTCTAAGACTCTTTCTCTCAGAATAAATTTACGACAGTGACAAGGACAGGAATTACATATAGGAGCTACAAATATATATGATGATGAGGAACACAACAAATGAGCGAAACATGCAAATGGTACAGCAGTGCTAAGCGAAACGAGAACAATAATACTGTAAGAAAATCGTAAAACCAGACAGACACATCGAAACAAGAAAGTAAATAATCAACGAAACGAAGACAGGAATGGACAACGCTATTCAAACAAGTAAAAAGTCACTTAGCTCGATCCCAGAGTGAAACACTTAAGATGGCTGTCAAAATGAGCGTCATGCGGAAGTGACCTATGAACTAGTAACGGCTAAAAAGATACAAAAGGATACGAAACGAACCAAAGCAAAAACAAAGATAGATCAGAAATACAACGACAGAAGAAATAAAGAGGTATGAAACAGAGAGAGAAGCCATTGGAATATATGCAAAATGATGCTGGACATTAAGGCCCTCAGGAGATAAAACGCACATTTGAAAAATAAGACGATTCTCCAACGAAAAGCGAGTACGGTCATCACCGACACATGAAAGGAGGGCAGTGACATGAATATAGGTATTACCTGAATGGTCAGGCCTATTGAAATGAAGGGCCACCGGTAAAGATTTGCCATCATAGATGTCATCTAAGTGCTCACGAAACCTGTCTGCCAAACGTCTGCCAGATTCACCAATATAGGTAATGCCACACCTCTTGCAGCTGATAGCATAAATCAGGTTTCTGGATTCGCACGTGAAAGACTCTCTAATGTCAAATTTACCGTTCGGAAAAGAAACTGACTGAGTTTGGAGTACAAAAGGACAGGTCTTACATATGCGGCTTTGGCACGGTTTAGTACCGAAGTGAGAAGGACTGGTTGGTCTCAAGCGACTGTGTACAAGAATATCCCTAAAATTCTTATCCCGGCGATATTCACTGTCATATATGTGGAACAGAGGCGTCCCTCAAGTATTTGGCACCTGGGGCGGTTCATACCTTTGGCGCCTCCTCCCCTATTAAGAAACACTTGCAAGTATATTTTTAACAGTAGGTAATTTCATAACAGTGTCAGATGGCGCCCCATTCTTTCTTGTCACCCGGGGCGGACCGCCCCCCTTGGTACGCCACTAATGTGGAATCAAACTAAAGTAAGCCCTCAAAGTAATTCTGGATCAAACGAACCAAATCTTTATTTCAGCAGGGTACAGGAATAGCCATTCTTGCCTTTTTACATTTCTGCCTTTCAACTGTACATCACCAGGGTAACAGATTTACACAGAGAGAGATCACCAGGGTAACAGATTTACACAGAGAGAGACATCACCAGGGGTAAGAGATTTACACAGAGAGACATCACCAGGGGTAAGAGATTTACACAGAGACATCACCAGGGGTAAGAGATTTAGAGAGAGAGACATCACCAGAGGTAAGAGATTTACACAGAGAGAGACATCACCAGGGTAAGAGATTTACACAGAGAGAGACATCACCAGGGTAAGAGATTTACACAGAGAGAGACATCACCAGGGTAAGAGATTTACACAGAGAGACATCACCAGGGTAAGAGATTTACACAGAGAGAGACATCACCAGGGTAAGAGATTTACACAGAGAGAGACATGACCAGGGTAAGAGATTTACACAGAAAGAGACATCACCAGGGTAAGAGATTTACACAGAGAGAGACATCACCAGGGTAAGAGATTTACACAGAGAGACATCACCAGGGTAACAGATTTACACAGAGAGAGACATCACCAGGGTAAGAGATTTACACAGAGAGACATCACCAGGGTAAGAGATTTACACAGAGAGAGACATCACCAGGGTAAGAGATTTACACAGAGAGACATCACCAGGATAAGAGATTTACACAGAGAGAGACATCACCAGGGTAAGAGATTTACACAGAGAGAGACATCACCAGGGTAAGAGATTTACACAGAGAGAGACATCACCAGGGTAAGAGATTTACACAGAGAGACATCACCAGGGTAAGAGATTTACACAGAGAGAGACATCACCAGGGTAAGAGATTTACACAGAGAGACATCACCAGGGTAAGAGATTTACACAGAGAGAGACATCACCAGGGTAAGAGATTTAGAGAGAGACATCACCAGGGTAAGAGATTTACACAGAGAGACATCACCAGGGTAAGAGATTTACACAGAGAGACATCACCAGGGTAAGAGATTTAGAGAGAGACACCACCAGGGTAAGAGATTTACACAGAGAGAGACATCACCAGGGTAAGAGATTTACACAGAGAGAGACATCACCAGGGTAAGAGATTTACACAGAGAGACATCACCAGGGTAACAGATTTACACAGAGAGAGACATCACCAGGGTAAGAGATTTACACAGAGAGACATCACCAGGGTAAGAGATTTACACAGAGAGAGACATCACCAGGGGTAAGAGATTTACACAGAGAGACATCACCAGGGGTAAGAGATTTACACAGAGAGAGACATCACCAGGGGTAAGAGATTTAGAGAGAGAGACATCACCAGAGGTAAGAGATTTACACAGAGAGAGACATCACCAGGGTAAGAGATTTACACAGAGAGAGACATCACCAGGGTAAGAGATTTACACAGAGAGACATCACCAGGGTAACAGATTTACACAGAGAGAGACATCACCAGGGTAAGAGATTTACACAGAGAGACATCACCAGGGTAAGAGATTTACACAGAGAGAGACATCACCAGGGTAAGAGATTTACACAGAGAGACATCACCAGGGTAAGAGATTTACACAGAGAGAGACATCACCAGGGTAAGAGATTTACACAGAGAGAGACATCACCAGGGTAAGAGATTTACACAGAGAGAGACATCACCAGGGTAAGAGATTTACACAGAGAGACATCACCAGGGTAAGAGATTTACACAGAGAGAGACATCACCAGGGTAAGAGATTTACACAGAGAGACATCACCAGGGTAAGAGATTTACACAGAGAGACATCACCAGGGTAAGAGATTTAGAGAGAGACATCACCAGGGTAAGAGATTTACACAGAGAGACATCACCAGGGTAAGAGATTTACACAGAGAGACATCACCAGGGTAAGAGATTTAGAGAGAGACACCACCAGGGTAAGAGATTTACACAGAGAGACATCACCAGGGTAACAGATTTACACAGAGAGACATCACCAGGGTAACAGATTTACACAGAGAGACATCACCAGGGTAACAGATTTACACAGAGAGACATCACCAGGGTAAGAGATTTACACAGAGAGACATCACCAGGGTAAGAGATTTACACAGAGAGACATCACCAGGGTAAGAGATTTAGAGAGAGACACCACCAGGGTAAGAGATTTAGAGAGAGACACCAACATTAAAAGAAGAAATGGGGACAGAATAAAAGCGGGGGGAAAAAAGATTTGGAAAGACTTTGAGCAGATGGCACAAGACAGGAAGACCTCGAAGGTACCTATTGATGACCTAGGCACACCGGTGAGCTGAAAAGTAATGGAATGGAAAGGTACTGTTGGTAACATACACTTTTATTGTTTTAAAATAATGACTCTCCGCTTGCGTGCTGTAATGTATGCTGAATCGGAATTTCTTTAGTCTGGGTCAGAGACAAGGAAGTAGTACCTCTAGGCGAGATTATTATATACGCGTCACTTTCTGCCGTGGGTGTCTCGCCAGTGAGAGTGGGGCATGGTAAGGTCTTCAGTTTCCGCGCATTAGTCACTACGTAGTGTATGATGGATGACAAAAGGAGTGTTAATACAAGTATCACAAAGGAAAATTCCCACGCTTTATTTGAACACTTTTATTTAAGATCAAAATCTTGTTTTAAATTTGTCGTTCAAATGCTGTAGAAAGCCCTGATTACGTAAAAAGGAAATGAAGCCTATTTCGTTACCCTGATGAAATAAAGATTTCTTTCGTTCGTATATTCTTTTCGTGCAGCTCCCTTTCTTGATGCATTTTTGTGTTTAAAGTTTTGACCTGACTTAACCCAGTCGATTTTTATTTTAATAACTAACACAGTTAACTAATACAGACGGCGGAACAAGCAAAGACATCAACTACAGAATGAATAAAGCGAAAACAACCTTTACTAGTCTAAACAACATCTGGAAGTCCTCTCACTACAGCACAAACACAACATTAAGATTAAATGAGAGCTGTGTATTTTCTGTGCTTCTCTATGGTACGGAATGCTGGAGAGTAACAATGAAGGAAATAACGAAATTGTTCTCTTTCCGCACAATCTCTCTAAGAAAAATTCTCCGAATCTTTTGGCCGAATACCATCACCATCCAAGAACTGTTTACTAGGAGTAACCAAGAGGACATGCATTCTATCATAGACGGCAGAAGCTGGAGTTGGGCTGACCACGTGCTCAAAAGAGACCATGATGCCATCACAAGAACAGCTATGCTATGGACCCTTGCAGGAAAGCGAAAGAGAGACCGACCAAAAACGTCTTGGTGGAGAAAGGTGAAGACGGCGATGCAAAGAAAGAACCGGAGCTGTGGCACTGCAGGAAGGATGGCCGCCGACCGAACAAGGTGAAAGCAGTTTGTTCCTGCCCTACAAGACGCCACCAGGCGTGATGGCCACTGACTGCTTTGACAGTTAGTGGTTAAGGATCAAAGAAGAGACAGTCAAAAATAAGGTAAAGAAAATAAAAGTCCAAGAAATTAAATGTTTCACAGTAAGAGAAGTAATTAACATTGAACATAAATTGTGTTTCATGAATATGGATTGGACATTAACACTGAGAAAACGAAAAATATGATAATTACCAAAGCAGGCGATAAGCAAACATTAAACAGAAGAATAAATGGGAAAATCCTGGAACAAGTCAAGAGCTTTTCATATCGTGGCCATATAATAACAGAAGATGGCAGATGTGAAACTGAGATCAAGAAGAGCTGCATTCAACAACCTGAGACAAATACTGACTTCTAAACAACAACCTGAGACAAATACTGACTTCTAAACAACTAACTAACAAACTGAGAATCATCAACAGCTATCTCGTATATTCTTCATTACTGTATGGTGTAGAAACATGGGCAATGAACAAGCAATTACAAGAAAGAATTGAGGATCTTGAGATGTGGATTTATAGAAGAATGGGTACGTCTCATGGAAACAGAAGAAAACAAATAAAGAAGTTCTAGAAAACATAGACATGAGAAGAGAATTAATGAAGGAGATTAAAATTAGACAGCCAAAATATGTCTGGCCATGTAAAAAGACATAACACCTTACTGAAGATTATAATAGAAGGCAGAATTGAAAAGCATTATGGAATGGAAAGTTGAAGGCAAACGTATTCTAGGAAGACACTGCTATAAGTGGGAAGATAACATCAAGAGATGGACAGGAAAGAGTCTTTTAGTGCACCATCAAGACAAGAGACAGAATACGTTGAAGATCCATTGCAGCCGATCTTCGATGTGATGATGGCACCTGATGATGATGATGTGTTTCTTTTAAAGAAGAATGCGTCGGTAGATAAATGGTGATGTGCCGATTAAATCAATGTATTTCTTCAAACAACTAGGCCTGCGAGTCTTATTTTAAACACAGCTGTGTCACTGATCGACTTTCTAATGAGATTTACACTGGGTGTATCGACTTTTTTAAGTATATTTTATTCAAAGATAAATTTACTAGGCGGAAGTGACAACCGTACCTAGCAACTAATATTCTGTTATGATTTACTATCATAAAACAAGTAATGGAAGAAATAAGTTTCATGTATCCACTTTATTGTTGTTATCAAATGCAGTGACAATATATTTTGTTCCCAGTAAAACAGAAAATGGCACCTTGCTCCGTCGGCAGCCATCCTCCGTGTGTTGCCCTAGCTTTGGTTCATGCATGGCATCTCTGCCTCTACAGTTCTCCGCTAAGTAACTTTTGGTCGCCACGCTTTCGCTTTTCTTCTGGACTCCATGGTGTCGTAAATTTATTTTGAGAGAAAGAGTCTTAGAAATAGTGGTCCGGTTTAGAGTGGAAGAATGGTGGTGAAAAGCTCAGTGATAAAAAATGTAGAGTGTAAATAGTTGCTTCACAGAGTGCTGGGGAGAGTAAAGACAGACTTATTTACGACAAATCGTTTCTATCAATCTTCTCTTCAGACTCTCCTGGTCAAACAATTATTTGCCAGTTTCCAGACACACATCTGCGCTCACACCGATTTGGTGCTTCAAACACACAGACGCACGTGAATACAAGCTATATTAAACAAATACGGGAAATGCTGGGCTTTGGGTATTCCAACACAGTACTAAATAAGTTTATGATGTTTATTAACCTTAAAAATCAAATCACAAACAAATATCAAGTGTTACATAAAATTATCATAAGTACAGAAAATACAACTAACAAGGTGAAAAGGGGGGGTGAAGAAGATTGGTATCGACTAAGCCCTTCCCGCTTGTATTAGACAAAGATAAACCCAGTCCAAAGATAGATAGTTATCAGGAACATAGGTAATGTAACCTAACAGTGAAATTAATTACTCTGAAAGAGGGGTTACAATATTAGGTATGGGTGGTAGAAAAAAATCCTGTTATTCCCAATCGTTCTTCCCTTTACTAAGCAAATTAAAGGGAAAGGCGGGGGGGCGGGGGGTAAAGATCGTTAACAAAATATCCCAATTAAAGGAACAATGCAGGGTATACTGAAAATGTATTACCCGGTAGGCAAATTAACAACTGGTTTTTCAAACAAATTAAAATCTCCTGTCATTCATGCACGCGCGTGAGGATCCACACTCATATATTCACACACACTTACCGATTGCAGCATCAGACAATCCATAGAATTATATAAACAGAAATTACACTCTAGACATGTGAAACTGACTAGTACTTCGATGTCCCGCCCCAGATGTAGCGAGGTTTGCTGATAGCAAATATTCCCACTTATCGCCGGACTTGAAGCCTAAGAGTTCTTGTGTTTTATTTTATAAAAAGGAGTCTATGGGATGGCACTGACACAATTCGACACAGGGGTGAACATGAAGTGATGGTAAAGTCCTTCAATGCGGGATGATAGCAACTGACCGGTAAAGTTTTTAATCCAGTGAGGAAAAACTAGGCTCAGTCACAGTCAGGTAAATCGGTCTTCTCTCACAGTAGAGCAGTAAATAAAATATCGCTACTGGCACTGTTACTTTAACATTAAAGCATCTATTATTTTTTTGGAAATATTATAATAGATATATCATTAACTTTACCACTGGAACTTTTGGGATGAGTTTAATTTAATAGATTTAAAAAAACACAAAATCCAGTGAAATAAAATTAAAGCACTAGCCCACTGATCACTTTAACAAATATATTATACCGTGCACAGAAACAGAAATCACTCCAATGTAGCCACCAATTCAGATGGAAATCTAACAGACTTTCTACTATAGCTAGTGAATCTTAAATCTCTGGCGACCGAATGATAACATGGCTTTCTACGTGGTCTGTATATATCTAGCTGAAATGCAAGATTGGTGGGACATGTGAAAATTGACACCTTTTTAGATCTCAGGAGACTTTTGGGAATCTGACCGCCAGACTAAAGAGAGAAGCCGCCCCTGGTCTGATGTATCTCCGCTCGCTGCTTTCGCGTCGGCTTTCCCGTTCGCTCTCACTGCGATCGGTTTCGTGTTTAACACCGAGATGCGAAATACCGGCAGGAAACTTGCGTCGCTCGTTTCAGGGACCACTACTGCCTTTGATAACGCCGATAGTCTTTCCTGAGATCCCTCAGTCTGTTTGATCGTGTGCCGCTACTTTCTGTTTGATTCTGGCAGCGCCCCCACTGGGCCAAGTAATGAAAATACTGCATATGATTGCTCAAGAGATGTCCGTGGGCGTGATTTAATTTCTCCTTAAATCAATGCGATGACCAGAATGAACGGTAGATAAACTGTCCACATATTAATCAGCAAACGTGTTGACCATCTGCGTGGAACGGTTGCATAGCTAATAAGTCCAGGTGAAAAATCCCGTTTGACGAAAAGTTACCACAATATTCGGGGCCACTGATGCTATACGAAGGGGTCGTTACAAAGGGTCGTACCATATCATCCAACACTTCAGGGGTACCGATGTTATGAGAGGGTTCTTACCATCATCTAACAAATTCAGGGACGGATGAGTTGTCTGTCACACATAGCATGGCTGTTCTAGTGATGATACCTAGGTCTTTTCTGAGGAGATAGCCAACCCAAATGTGATATATACTGAAGCACATTAAAAACGCACCACCTGTATAATCCAGGAACAGAGTGTGAAATGTAAATATAAGTGTTTACAAGTTTAGATATTTGGAATCTTTATTCATTTTCCTATGAATCCATGCTGGTCATTAATTTGTACATTTGATTGTTATGAAATTCATTGCATTCTGTGCAGGCAAGGGAGAAAACCAAAAATGCAACCAATAAAAAAATTCATTCACACTATCCTCAGTATATGGTATGTCCACCGTGTGCTTGCAAACAAGCTTGGCAGCGGCTCCGCATGGAACGCACAAGTGTCTGAAGGAAATTCCGAGGAATCAAGTCCCATTTACGTGTAAAAGCAGCTTCGAGCTGTTGCAGATTAGCTGGAGAACCTTGCCTGTAGACTCTGCTGCGCCCAAGCTCGTCCCACAGATGTTCTATCGTGGACATGTCTGGTGATAGGGCAGGCCAATCAGTCGTCAGGCCAATCAATCGTCACAATGTTCTGATGCTGTAGATATTGCTGCGTAATGCATGCGGTGTGCGCACGTGCGTTATCCTGCTAGAGAAGCTGCAAGTCTGGATAATTTGTGAACGCAGGAGCAACAAATGCATCCAGAACCTCATCTCGATATGTCACAGCATTAACATTTCAACGGAAGACGTGAAGAGGCAAGCGATGGTGAAAACTGAATTCTCCCCAAATGTGAATACTGCCACCTCCAAATCGGATGTGCTGACGAACACAGCAATCTGCAAAGCACTCTCCACACCGTCGCCAAATCAGCATACGTCCATCAGCAAAGGATGTGTTGAATCTGCTCTCGTCTGTCAATAGGACAGCATTCCACTGCAGTCTAGTCCATCTGACATGTTGCTCTGCCCATTGCAGGCGCTGCTGACGATGTCTGTGAGTCAAGTTTGGCCCAACATAAGGTCGTCTTGCAGGAAGGCCTGTATCTCTGAGTCGTCGTATGACTGTCATTCGAGAGACTTGCCCACGTCTATCCACTATTGCTCTTGTTGTTTGACTTGCCGGGAGAGAACGATTCCTTAGGTGACTCAGCACAATATGACGATCTTGCGCAGGGGTAGTAACTCGTGGTTGGCCACTCCGAAATCTATCCCGGGCACTGCTAGTGGTTCCGTAACGTTCATTGAGACGTACAATAGTGCTGTGGTAGCAATTCATCCTTCTGGCAATGGCCCGCGAGCTCATTCCGGTCTCCAACATACCAATGGCTCGTTGGCGGTCGTTTTCAGGTAGTCGTGGCATTTCAAGCACATGTACTGGGTGTTTTATCTCAACAGCCTTTTTATACCGAGTATACTGCCACAACGCGTACACATTTTCAGGGTCATAGCTATTGGGAATCGTGTTGCACGTGTAACTTTCATTGTTTTCATGTAGTCTGTACACAAACCCGTGGGTTGAATCATGCACTTTCCATTCCAGCAGCCATTCGCTCTCTACCTCATGACAAACACGGAGAAAATCCATTCCCACACTTTTTTTTCCAGCTTCTCGGCATCAGTATATATAATAGTGGTGCCTTTTTAATGTGCTTCAGTATAGTTAAGATATCATAGAAAATATTCAGTCTGTACCAGTAAGCAGAAAACTTTTAAATTAAAGCGTCTACTAAAAAATGTTTAGGACTCTTTTAATAGTTGCCAGCTTTAGTGTGGAAAAGATTTACCCAGTGATAGCAATCTTTTAGTGCTTTTCTAGCCATTTGTCTTAACACGGTCTGTTTCTCTCAGCGAGATGATGGCGTCGTTTGGGTGACCTTGAATCGAATCTCCAGATTGCTCGCTGCTTCGCTTTTTGTTTTTTTGTCCTCTTTCTTTTTGTTTTGAGTGTCTACAATTGATTTATTTTTGTTATTGGCTTACAATTCCTAGACCTCGGGTTACCTTCTTTGTTTAAATCCTATATTTTCCCACTCGTTACTTAAACCAACAAAGACTATTATCTGTTACTGCATTCATGATAAGAAACTCTATGAAGAGCAATACAACGACGGGAGGACCGGGGGGGGGGGGGGGGGGTGGGGGGGGGGGGGTGGGGGGGGGGGGTGGGGGGGGGGGGGGGGGGGGGGGGGGGGGGGGGGGGGGGAGGAGGAGGGAAAAGGGAGGAAGAGGGGGGAATCTGATCATCAGAAGTGGTTCCCCCGTCGGAAAAGTGTTTCGGCCCTTTATCTTCTTTACACTATGAAGGGGTCGGACTAACTTGGGTCATGACTCCTAAGTGTCTTGTCTCCTGTTGTCTTTCCCGCCTGCGCTGCAAATTGAACCCAATCCACCTTCGTGTGTTGCAATTTTTTTTTTTTTTTTTTTTAATAGGTGATGAGGAAGATGAGAGGGCACTTAACGGTTGACCATTATTGCCTCTGCTCTCCCACCATCTTGGTCTACCCTGTTTAACCTAAGATTTGGTTATAATTAGGGTATTTAATGTAACTTTATTTTTAGTTTTGTATTTAGCTAACTATTGTCTTTCGCAGTTGATGGTTTTAATTTATATTAGTATTTCTTCTTTTTTAAGTCTTGTTTTGTATTTGTTTGTTACTTCTTTGTCTTTCCTTGCACTATGAGTAGTCAATAATTTTGTTTTTCTTTAATGGTTTGTTAGTTTTTGTTGATTAGTTTCTATGTGGTTGAATTTCTGTTATGAAGTATTATTATTGTTATTATTATTACTAATATTGTCACTGTTATTAACCTTAAATGTTTTCCTTTGTTTTATGTATATATCGTTTAAGTATTGATTGGGCTTCCCCTGAGCCCTCAATACTTAAAACCTTATCACCTATCATGTCTATATTGTGATCTCTAAAGTATGTTTTTAATTCTAGCCTTTGTTGCTCGGACTTTTTACAGTGGATCAGGTAGTGGTCTATGTCATTTTCTTCCTGACATTCCTGGCAGTGTGGTTCCTTTATCATAAAGTACGCTGCACCGAGAGGGAGACGCCACAGCTTTTTGTTCGAGGGTACCTTTAGTTCTTCTCTGACCTGGCACGTCCTTGTTGGTTCTTTCAGAAGTTTTAATGCATGTCTGCCTTTACTCTTGTTCTTCCATGTTGTCTTCCATTCCTCGTTTATGGTTAGCTTCACTTGGCTCTTAATCTCTTATTTTCCAAGTCCTGCTCTTATATTGTTTTTACTTAGTCTTCCATATTTGGCAGTCTGGTCTGCCAACTCGTTACCAGCTATAACTATGTGTGCTGGAACCACACTAGCCTCACACTGTATCATCTGTTCCCTAGTGATGTACTAATTACAAGAATTTCTTCCTATATGTCTGGCCGGCTGCATGTACCTGGGTGCTTAATATGATAGAAAACTCTTAACAGAGCGATACAACAGGAAGCAATCTGATCATCAGAAGAAGTTCCCTGTAGTGAATTTCTAAATACAATATCTAAATTAATATATAACAATATTGGGCATAACGGCAAAATAAGAAAGTATAAAAGAATTTTCTGCTAGAACTGTTGGTATCGCCTACGTGTAACTGTCTTTTTCTCTTGTTGAGGTGATCACTGGCCCAAGACAGTATACATGTTGTTAGGTGTGTAGTGCTGGCGTATGATGAACTGAGTGTGGGTGCGAATGAAGGCGCGAATGTGTTTAGGCTCGTATCTGTTGTGTAATGCAACCCATACACTCACATGCAGTAGTCAAGGATGCTTGAACACTGCTGGTACGTTTCCAAACATTTATTGACGGTAACACACATAGTATCAACAGGAACAGTCAGTGTAAACAAGGTCATGCTGACCGGAAATCGTTAGGTATACATCAGGCATTCAAAAGGCTGGTAAACATTTGAATATTCGTGCATGGACAATAGCAATGTTCTTCAATAATGACAGTTCGTAGCGCCGCCCTGGTATCTCTGACTAAACGCGTCAGATACCTTAATCACTTTGACATACAGGTACAACTTGGCACTCCCCGCCAATTGCACTTTATCAGGCTGTAATATATTAGCCTTAACACAGGCGTCGTTATGACGTCATCTGTGTACTTCTTTAAAGCAGGTTAACATCAACCCTGCAGTAATGCTTATGTAGACATAAATACCGCCAATCTGCGGTTCCCACAATATATCTTCGTCACTGGACTTCTGGATGATATAAAGACTAATAGTCTTGGATGGCTACCTTGAGCGCAACAATATCAGTTCTGAAATGTAGGATCGGTGAGCTGTCGTCCACAGACTAGGTAATCTTCTAACATGTTCTGCCACCGAAAGCGTAATAATGGAAAAAGTCGGTATTACCTGGAACCGAATCCTCAGAACACAATAAGGAACTCTGTCGTCATTCCGACGCACAGAGATTCACTGGGGAGACCTGCCAACGCAGTCACTTCGAAGATTTTTCCCGAAAACACAATGGACGTTCGTCCCTCAGAAGCCAGCTTACATCCCGGCCTGACGGAAGTAACTCAACTTGGCGCTTAAAAAACCTGCGCATGGGCACACGCCCGAACTGTTTACCTTTGACCCTAAAGGTCAAACACAATGAATGAACAAACAGGGAAGACAACCCCTAATCACCCTGACATCGCAGGTAAAGACACAATTATTCTTATGAAAAAACATAAGCAAATAACTTGACATATGACTCCGTCGAAAATGACAGCAACATATTACTACACCCCCCTCCCCCCCGCCCCCCTGTAAAAAAAAATGATACATTTTTTTAAAAAATATATCTATGAGCAAGACAGCACAAGCATCAATTATGCGCTCATGAAAGAATGAACCTAATATCAGGTACAATGGACGCACAAATAAAGCGTCTGAAGAGGATACAAATCATCTCCCAACATAAGAGAAAATATTTCTCAAAGCAAAACAAATTCAGGAGGTATCATTAAAGAAACCTAAGTTGCTGGCAATACCAATCATATATCGAACATTATTAAATACTTTAATTATAGCAATATACAAATATCATGAATTACAATGCTATATTAGCAACATATCACTGATGGATGGACAAAATCAAATTTGTTAAATTCTTTATACATTATCCAAATACATTTGTATTACAATATTTTAGGATATTAAGGACCGACCTAAGTCTGAAAGTGTATCAGGAAAACTAGGACACAAGATTTAATTGGAATCATGTGGGCATCTAGACAATATGTCCGCCATCACATTATCCGAACCACGGATAGCTCGCACCGTGAAATGGAAAGGTTGAAGAGCAATAGCATAACGAGTAGATCTCGAGCTCTTCAAATCCTTACTTTGCATAGCCGTAAGAGCTTTTTGGTCGGTTTCCATAAAGAAATGCGCGCCCAGAAGGAACCTTTGTAGCTTAAGAATGGACCAAACCATAGCCAACAATTCACGGTCTAAAACCGAGTAATTCCTTTCTGCCGCATTCAGCTTCCTAGAGATATACATTACAGGATGCAGTGTTCCTGAATACTCCTGCATTAGTGCCGCTCCAATCCCAGTGGAAGAGGCATCACTACGAAGAACAAAAGTCTTATCAATCGTTGGTAGTCTTAAGATAGGATGAGATGAGAATAAATTCTTAACTTGATCCAATGAAGATTGGCATTCTTGGGACCAACGCACCATATTAGGAGAACCTTTATTCAATAACGATGAATGTGGTGCCATAATGGAGGACAGATTCTCAATGAATCTTCCATAGAATTGTATTAATTCCAAGAGACTACGCACTTGCTTTTTTGTCTTCGGAACCGAGATATTTAATATCTTCGAAATGTTTTTGGTCCTCTGTCTTCAACAGACCATGACCAACCCGATGACCTAGGAAAGAAATTTCACTAAACCCAACAAAGGCTTTAGAGGGTTTTGCAGTCAAACTATGCTCACTTAAAGTAGATAGCAATTCCTTTAGACCCACATAGTGTTCTTCCCAAGTATCGCTGAAAAGACAGATGTCGTCTAAATATGCGATGACATCTGCACGATCTGATAGATCTGGTGGCCTTCAGATTATTATTTGCTAACGAATAGCCGAACAAAACGGTACCCAAATTTTTCAAATTCGTCCTTGACATAATCACTTTTCCTAGTTCTAAGAAAATATGTGCCTAAAAATGCATTGTGGAACGAGGAGGGGAAAAGATAGATGAAATGCTAATTCGTTTCGCATTGATTTTAAACTAAAAGCCAATACTAGCACAGGGGCAAGCCTTGCCTTAGGGGTTTCCCCAAAATACGAGGAAAATGTTAGAACATGTAGACAACTCGTGTCACAAAAACAACCTTAGCTCTTATTTCAAAGGACGTAATTATCACGTAAATAGAGAAGACAGCACATGGAAAAGAATTGAACGTGTAGTAGACTAAAAATAAAAAACACTAACTTAGAAAAAAAAAACTGTGTACTTCTGAACCAAGCCAACTAGTCCCATATAAATTGTATGTTCGTGTACCTTAGGACTTGTTGACAAAGAATATGGTAATAGTTACGCAAATAGTCCATTAATTAACTAATTATAGCCATAATACTATAGTGGATCCGACCAGACTGTCAAGTAAAGATCATGCCTGCTTGTAATTTTTTATGGCATATTTTGAAAAAACGACTTTGGGTAAATGAGGTTAAAAGGTACGGGATATTTGATTGGGTGGATTTTAAAGGAAGGCGAAGTATGATTGGTTGACCTAAAACTAAAAATATATTTGCCTTGGAAACATATTGGGAGTTGTTATTTGAAACGATAGATTCAAAAATAAATGTAAACATGGTCCCATTGGACAAAGCAGTAGATACTGGTATGAAACGGGGACTGTTCACTGCCATTTTAAGTAAAATTTTGTGTAAAGCAAGATCGATGAGAGCAGGCGGATACATTTTCTAACATAGGAAAAGCCTGGACATAGGGCAGATCGAAAATGTGCCATATTCTATTGCCTAGTCATCGTTTAATTGTGTTATTTCCTTGCATCTGTGGTAAGATTGATTTTCTTAACATTTTATTTAAAATAAAATTTGAATGTGAAATACTAACATACGACTATAAGTAAGTGAGTCTATGGCAGACTCAAAACAGAGTCTAGAGATTGATCCAGCATATGAAAGACTATCAGAGAGGTGTAGACCAACTAAATTATATAGGATTATCATCAGGAGCATAATACCTATCCTATTGTATGGACAACAGATTATTGCTGGAATTGCAGAGGCGTTGTAACTATTGGGGGAGAGGAATACTGGTATACCTGGTCACATCAAAAGAAACTGGTGAAAGGGATTGTCGTAAAGAGCTGATCTTACATGTTTGTTTGTAATGTGCCTGTACTGGTTGTTGAGTATTATTGTAGGCTGTTGATTACGAAGGAGGCATATCCTTCTGATTTCAGAGGGTTTTGGTTGCTGTCAATAACTGGTGCCAGACTACAGTGGGCCGATATATTCATGCCACAGTCTTGCCTTTTTCGAAGACAACTGTAAACCACCATCATTCTTGAAGAAGTGGGAGCTGAAGGTTGTCGTTCAGCGAAGTGCAGGAAGATTCCTACATCATATTACAAAGATAGGTGCATGTTTTGGCACCTGATCGCTCAACTAACATTATATTACAAATAAGAAACTGGGAATAGTGATATAAACATTCCATCAGTGTCCACAAAAACTTACAAACAACATGCAGAGATGATGATAATAAACAATCAACCAGTGTATACTAGAAGTCACCTCAGTTAGATAATACAACTACACCCTTATATAATAATATGTGTATTATGGTCAGAAGACCCATTGTGTAAATTGATTGATGTAATTAATTTCTATGATTTCACTATTGATTGTCAGTCCTGATTCCAAATAAATCAGATTCAGGACAATAAATTGAAAATATTAACTTTACCAAACTTTCAACCACTGACTTACTAAAGATAGTCTTTTAAAGTGTAGTTTGTATGTGATTGTCGTGGTACTGTTGTGTTGTATAAGATAATAAAATAAATTGTGTAATTGTTTATATGTTTAGTTGGTTAATGCAACCTTACACTAACATTTCATAACCCTAGACAACAAACGTAGTCATCTTACATTCTATCTAGAATAAGTCTGAATGAGATCATAGTGGTGATAGTAGAAAGGTGCCCTGGAAATTTACTCTAATATTTATTATATTCAGGGACCTTCACAGCTGACCTCATTCAGTACACTAGGATTTCTTAACAACAAACTGTATTAACATCAAACCCACCACATATATTGGGGTCTTGCTCCTGGGGATTGAACTTTTCATAACACCAGCTAAATTGGGTAGTTTGCTTCTGGGATTTTATATTCCTAAAATATTAACAATTATATTAGGAATCTCAGATAGTATAAAACTAAAAGCATTCCTTTTTGGAGAAATTAAATAGTGGTTGAGCTATCAGTGCCTGTGGTTGTTCTTAGTTATAATTAGAAATTGTTAGTTATAAATAGAAATTTGTCTAGTTAGAAATTTTAAATGGTTTGCCTAGTACAAAATGGCTGATCTGGCGAAGTTTCGATCTGCTGCTGTGCAGGCTGCTAACGAATTGGGAATGGAGGGGCAAATTATGATTGCCTATGTCACAACTGAATGTGACAAATTTATTGAACGTGAAGAAAGAAAATTTGAAGCAGAAAGAAAGTTAGAGGCAGATAAAGAAATTAGGAGGCTGCAGATTGAGGCTGACAAAGAGGCTAGGGCATTGGAGGCGGATCGTGAGGCGGAAATAAAGAGGCTCCAGTTGGAAGAGAAAAAGGCTGAAAGGGAGGCAGAGGAAAAGAAACAGGCTGCAGAAAGAGAAGAAAAGAGATTAGCTGCAGAAAGAGAAGAAAAGAGATTAGCTACAGAAAGAGAAGAAAAGAGATTAGCTACAGAAAGAGAGGAAAGAAGACAGGCTGCAGAAAGGGAAGCAGAAAAGGAGGAGAAGAGATTACAAAGGGAACATGAGTTACGACTAAGGGAGTTTGAGTTTCAAAGCCATGCTCCTGAAAATGGTGCCAGTCCCTTTACCTCCGATGCTACTGCTAGTCAGGGAGCCTCAACCTCAGCTATGAGTTTTCATTTAGACCATTTTGTTGAGAAAGACGATGACATAGAAAGTTACCTAAATAGATATGAACTGTTGGCTACCACGTATGGTTTAGAGAGAGAAAGGTGGAGCCTAAAGTTATCACAAGGGCTTCGTGGTACAGCTTATGAAGTTTTTGCCAAGATGAGCAGGGATGATCAGGACAATTATGACATGCTAAAGCAGGCTCTTTTGTTAAGATATGAAAAGAATGGGGAATTTTATAGAAAAAAATTTAGGAATGCCAAACTACTGTCGGGTGAGACTTATCACCAGTTATCTGCACGGTTAGAGACCTACTTGGAGAAATGGACTGCTCTGGGGAAAACCCAAGATCTTAAGGAAATGATCCTTATTGAGCAACTAAGAGAGTCCATGGCTCCAGACCTGAGAAAGTTTCTCATGGAACAAGGTGCAGAGAGTCTGGGTGAGTTACTCAATGTCGCTGAGAGATATCAGGCAGCCCAAGCAGAGGTAGTTGGAAATAAAAAGAAACAGGTAGACAATTTTAAGGCACCTCAAAACTTTAATAAGTTTGACCATAGAAACCAGAACAAAGGTAAGCACCAGTTTGATAGGCCACGCAATGACTATAATAATAAAACCTCACAATTCAATGAAAGGAAATATAATGACAGAAAACCCTTTAACCAAGGAAAGAAGTATTGTAAACATTATCGATGGACAACCATAACACTGAAAATTGTAGAAAGAAAACTCCTACTTTCGCTGCAATGAAAATGGGGAGAAAGGGAGTAAAGGTCAACCTTGCTGAACAACAGGAACCTTACCACCCCCCAGTGTGTGAAGATGTAACGTGCAATGGTGTCACCATAAGGTGTTTGTATGATACTGGATTAGATTATGATTCAGTTGGGAGTTCTCACCTGGTGCAGGCAGATCAATACACCACAGAAACAGTGGAGATTCAAACTGCAACCAAGGACGTAGCGACCATGACACTTCCCGTCGCCAGGATAAATGTGAAAACGCGATATGTGGAAGGAATAATAAAAGCAGCAGTGATAAATGAACCAATCTACCCTCTGATATTGGGGTGTAGATATGTCTTCTTGGGGAATCCCAAGAGACCTGTGACCATGGCAACAGTGCAGACCAGATCACAGTCTAAAAAGGAGGAGGATAATCCGATAAATACCCATCCAGATGAGATGAGGAAGGCACAGGCGGAGGATAAGACCCTCAAGCCTTGTTTTAAAAAATTGCCCAAATGTCATACACCTCCAGGCAAGGGAGATTTCTATATGAAGAACAAATTGATATATAGGAAGGCTGGAAATGGATCCAATGGTCACGGACAGCTGGTCCTTCCAATTTCATATAGGACTAAAGTGTTGGAACTAGGGCATGCGATTCCCTTCAGTGGTCATATGGGGATCAGTGCAACAAGACAGCGTATAGCTTGTCATTATTTCTTGCCAGGAATAACTGAAGACATAAAGAGATATGTAAAATCCTGTCCAGAGTGCCAACGGGTAGCTCAAAAGCATTGGACTGCTCCAGTAACTCTAGGGGAAATGCCCATAGTGGGAACCCCCTTTGAAAGAGTTGCCGTGGACATTGTGGGACCTCTCACTCGGACCAAGAGGAGGAACAGTTACATTCTGACTCTGGTAGACACTTGTTCTATGTGGGGAGAGGCGGTAGCCCTGTCATCAATTGATTCGAAGCATGTGGCAGAGGCATTACTCACAATCTTCACTAGGTTAGGCTTTCCCAACCAAATCTTGACTGATAATGGCTCTCAGTTCAAGGGGAAACTAACAGAAGAAGTATTCAGGATCTTTCAAGCCAAACACTTTCATTGTAGCCCGTATCATCCTCAAGGAAATGGCCAAGTAGAAAGATTTAACGGGACTCTCATGTCGATCCTGAGGAAGTTGGCACATAAAAAACCAGATACATGGGATCAGTACCTTCCCGCCGCCCTGTTTGCCTACCGGGAGGTACCCCATAGTTCAACCGGTATGGCCCCGGCAACATTGTTATTTGGAAGGCCAATAAAAGGTCCCCTGGAAGCCTTGTTAAGGACATGGACCGATGAAAAGGCAGAAGTAAATATTACTTCATCATATCAATATGTGAACGAGCTGACCACTGTTCTTAAAACTGGCTGGAAACTTGCCAATGAAAATTTGAGACAAGCCAGGAAAAATCATGCTGCCTATTACAATAAGAAAGCGAAGGATCGAGAATTATCTGTGGGAGAGAAGGTGCTCATTCTACTTCCCGGCAGCCAGAATAAATTGCAAATTGGATGGCAAGGTCCATATACAGTTCTAGAGAAGGTGTCTAGAACAAATTATAAGATAGATAAGAAAGGGAAAGAGAAAATCTATCATGTGAATCTCCTGAAGAAATATCTGGACAGAGAAAACCAGGAAGAGACACACCTACTGACCTTGTCTGTTGCAATGGAGATGAAAAAGGAACCACTCACTTCTCATGAATATCCTTTACATCCCTGTGAAACCGCAGCACAGGTAAAAATCAGCACACACTTAACGGAAATTCAGAGGGAGAGGGTTCAACAGGTTCTGAATAATCATACAGATGTGTTAACGGACCGTCCGGGGCATACAAATTTATTGGAGTATGATATGAAACTCATAGACCTAACACCAACATGTATGAAAGCCTATTCGATTCCGTTCGCTAAGGAAAAAGCTTTAAGGGAGGAGATAGATTATCTGTTGAGAGAAGGGATTATCTCGCACAGTGAATCTCCCTACAGTTTCAGTGTGGTTCTGTTAAGAAAACCCTCTGGAGAACACAGGCTGTGTATAGATTACAGGAAACTGAATGCTGTCACAGAAGGTCAGGTGGATCCATTACCTGATACAAATCAGCTGTTTGCCAGGCTGAATAGAGCTAAATATTTCTCTAAAGTGGATCTGAGCAAAGGCTACTATCAGATTCCAGTAAAGCCGGAAGTTAAACCTTATTTAGCCTTTAGCACCTCGGAAGGACATTATGAATTTAATATGTTGCCATTCGGGCTGAAAAATGCACCGAGTGTGTTTTCAAGGATGATGAGAAAGTTACTGGATCCCCTGAAGAATCCATGCATCACCAACTTCATGGATGATATTCTCATAGCAACAGAAACATTTGAGGAACACATTAACTCTCTGAATATGTTGTTTGATCGATTGAGAGAGACCAATTTGACAGCTAGACCGACGAAATGCTGTGTTGGATGTAAAGAGCTGGAATTCTTGGGCCACACAGTACATCAGGGAAACATGACCCCTGACCCCAAGAACCTGGAGAAGTTAAAAAAGCACCAAGATCACAAACAAAAAAGATGTGCGATCTTTTGTCTCATTATGTGGTTTTTACCAAAAGTATATAAAAAACTTTAACTCCATATGTGCTCCATTGACTGATTTAACGCGCAAAGGAAATCCTGATAGAATTATTTGGACGGCGCAATGTGAATTAGCATACCAAGAATTTAAAGAAAAGCTCACAAGCAGGCCTATTTTGAAATTACCTGACTTAAGTCAAGAATTCATTCTGAGAACGGATGCGAGTAATATCGGTTTGGGTGCATCTCTATTACAACGGTCAAATTCACTTGATGGGGAATTAACCCCAGTTGCTTATGCTAGCCGTAAGTTGAATACAGCAGAACAAAAAATATTCAACAAGTGAAAAAGAATGTCTCGCTGTCATCTGGGGTATAAAAAAGTTCCAGATTTATCTCTATGGACAATCATTTAGGATCCAGACAGATCATAAACCACTCGTGTGTCTGTCACAAGCAAGGCATAAAAATGCTAGGTTATTACGCTGGTCTTTGCTCTTACAGCCATTCCAGTTTACCATAGAGTACATTCCCGGAAAAACTAATGTGGGAGCTGATTTTTTAAGCAGACATCCGTACGACGAACATCAGAGTAGTCATCAGGCATAGATAGTAAATTCATCTATGTGTATTTAGAAATAGGAACTGACATATGATCGTCTGTTCTAAAGGGGGGACATGTGTAGTGAATTTCTAAATACAATATCTAAATTAATATATAACAATATAGGGCATAAAGGCAAAATAAGAAAGTATAAAAGAATTTTCTGCTAGAACTGTTGGTATCGCCTACGCCTTCAGATTATTATTTGCTAACGAATAGCCGAACAAAACGGTACCCAAATTTTTCAAATTCGTCCTTGACATAATCACTTTTCCTAGTTCTAAGAAAATATGTGCCTAAAAATGCATTGTGGAACGAGGAGGGGAAAGGATAGATGAAATGCTAATTCGTTTCGCATTGATTTTAAACTAAAAGCCAATACTAGCACAGGGGCAAGCCTTGCCTTAGGGGTTTCCCCAAAATACGAGGAAAAAGTTAGAACATGTAGACAACTCGTGTCACAAAAACAACCTTAGCTCTTATTTCAAAGGACGTAATTATCACGTAAATAGAGAAGACAGCACATGGAAAAGAATTGAACGTGTAGTAGACTAAAAATAAAAACACTAACTTAGAAAAAAAAACTGTGTACTTCTGAACCAAGCCAACTAGTCCCATATAAATTGTATATTCGTGTACCTTAGGACTTGTTGACAAAGAATATGGTAATAGTTACGCAAATAGTCCATTAATTAACTAATTATAGCCATAATACTATAGTGGATCCGACCAGACTGTCAAGTAAAGATCATGCCTGCTTATAATTTTTTATGGCATGTTTTGAAAAAAACGACTTTGGGTAAATGAGGTTAAAAGGTACGGGATATTTGATTGGGTGGATTTTAAAGGAAGGCGAAGTATGATTGGTTGACCTAAAACTAAAAATATATTTGCCTTGGAAACATATTGGGAGTTGTTATTTGAAACGATAGATTCAAAAATAAATGTAAACATGGTCCCATTGGACAAAGCAGTAGATACTGGTACGAAACGGGGACTGTTCACTGCCATTTCAAGTAAAATTTTGTGTAAAGCAAGATCGATGAGAGCAGGCGGAGAAATTTTCTAACATAGGAAAGCCTGGACATAGGGCAGATCGAAAATGTGCCATATTCTATTGCCTAGTCATCGTTTACTTGTGTTATTTCCTTGCATCTGTGGTAAGATTGATTTTCTTAACATTTTATTTAAAATAAAATTTGAATGTGAAATACTAACATACGACTGTAAGTAAGTGAGTCTATGGCAGACTCAAAACAGAGTCTAGAGATTGATCCAGCATATGAAAGACTATCAGAGAGGTGTAGACCAACTAAATTATATAGGATTATCATCAGGAGCATAATACCTATCCTATTGTATGGACAACAGATTATTGCTGGAATTGCAGAGGCGTTGTAACTATTAGGGGAGAGGAATACTGGTATACCTGGTCACATCAAAAGAAACTGGTGAAAGGGATTGTCGTAAAGAGCTGATCTTACATGTTTGTTTGTAATGTGCCTGTACTGGTTGTTGAGTATTATTGTAGGCTGTTGATTACGAAGGAGGCATATCCTTCTGATTTCAGAGGGTTTTGGTTGCTGTCAATAACTGGTGCCAGACTACAGTGGGCCGATATATTCATGCCACAGTCTTGCCTTTTTCGGAGACAACTGTAAACCACCATCATTCTTGAAGAAGTGGGAGCTGAAGGTTGTCGTTCAGCGAAGTGCAGGAAGATTCCTACATCATATTACAAAGATAGGTGCATGTTTCGGCACCTGATCGCTCAACTAACATTATATTACAAATAAGAAACTGGGAATAGTGATATAAACATTCCATCAGTGTCCACAAAAAACTTACAAACAACATGCAGAGATGATGATAATAAACAATCAACCAGTGTATACTAGAAGTCACCTCAGTTAGACAATACAACTACACCCTTATATAATAATATGTGTATTATGGTCAGAAGACCCATTGTGTAAATTGATTGATGTAATTAATTTCTATGATTTCACTTTGATTGTCAGTCCTGATTCCAAATAAATCAGATTCAGGACAATAAATTGAAAAAATATTAACTTTACCAAACTTTCAACCACTGACTTACTAAAGATAGTCTTTTAAAGTGTAGTTTGTATGTGATTGTCGTGGTACTGTTGTGTTGTATTAGATAATAAAATAATTTGTGTAATTGTTTATATGTTTAGTTGGTTAATGCAACCTTACACTAACATTTCATAACCCTAGACACCAAACGTAGTCATCTTACATTCTATCTAGAATAAGTCTGAATGAGATCATAGTGGTGGTAGTAGAAAGGTGCCCTGGAAATTTACTCTAATATTTATTATATTCAGGGACCTTCACAGCTGACCTCATTCAGTACACTAAGATTTCTTAACAACAAACTGTAGGCACTTTTTAAAAGTAACCATTATGTTGTATATAAATTATTGTCCTAAATTCCATAGCCCGTTGCGGTTGCTCGACAACCAACACGATGCCCATTCCGCAGCTTCACCGAGCCTCTTAGTTCCATTGTTCTTGACTGTTCTTTCACACTCAATAGTTTCAGTAGACCATATACTGAGACATCCACTAGACCAACTTTCACCTACCTCAATAACTATGACTTTTGCTGCGTACCCGTCATGTCTCAAGTCCGTGATCAGATCATTGCACTTGGCCAATTTGAACGAGTAGTGTTCATCCAATCTGGATTCCAGTGGCCACGGTCAGCTCAATCATTATAATCTGGTGCGACGATGAGGAGTGTAGCACTATGTGTGGTCGCCTTCGAGATCTCCTAATTATTTCCGAGTATGTCCCTCGCCCAGGTAGATCTACTGCCATCTCCCAGTCGTTTGCACAGTCAAGAATAGATGGAAAACTGATACTTGGTTTGGGATGTGCTGACTTTATTGCTCTCAAAAAGTATGTACATGTTGTATTCGGTCTGACTTTCTGATCGCCTCATCCTTGCCAAGTCTGTTGTGGCAGCCAGCCATTCAGCGCTCTGTTGTAACGCCATGTGTATCGCCCTTGCCCTAACGACACCTTGCAAGCTGAGAGCACATGTTCCACTGTCTGCTTCTCTTGTCATAGGGGGTACTGAGCATCATCGGACTTTCTTCATCTCCCAAGATTTGCAGATGATGGCAGAAGATCATACATTGATCTGATAATGAAGCTGAGTCTAAGTGGTGTCATATCATTCCATGTCAAGGACCTCTGTAGAGCTCCTTCCCATGTAGTCCACTGGCCTTGTTGGACTTGCTGCACTGCTACATCCATCTACTAGACACAGGTATTACACTTTTCGCCTTTTTGCGTGGACGTGTCTACAGGGTGACTGAAAAGTCACTTCCTATTTTTAAGTTGTTATTTCTATATTCCTATCCAATTAATTTATATGAAACAAACGTCAAAATAAAGACAATTAACTGTGATTTTATTACGTAAAATTTTATTTCATATTAATATTAGAGTTCAACTTGAGATCAAGTTTATTCAAAACATGATTTCATGGCGGGCAGCTGTTTTTGTTGTCTCTTGTAAAGTCACTTTATTGGCCATTTTAATTTTTCTCTTCTTTTATTTTGTTTCTGGACTTTAAAAAAAACAAACTTATTTGTCAAATGTTAGTTATTGCTCAATGCTATGACATTTGTTTCATGCATATCCAGTTGATACAAGTGAAGAAATAAGATTTTAAAAATAGTGGAAGGCTTTTCAATCACCCTGTATACATTCACACCCATGTGTTACCGGGGCCCGAAAGGGGAGCAAAGAATAGTAACACTGTTCCCTGCCATTCATGTCGTAGAACGCGACTAAGGAGGGTTGGGCATGGGGCTGGTTACCCCATCCTGTAAAAAATTTAAACCACAAAAAACTTCAACAAACATGGACAAGTCAATTAAGGAAAATAAAACACAGCTATCCAAGACAGGGGAAGGTCCTCTCGCAGGAAGGCTTATGATGCAACACAGAGAAAGCCGAAAGGAGTCTGTGTTGCTGACTAACCTTCTTTCTTATAGGAGAACTTCCAGATTTGGCACCTGGAATGTTCGGACATTAAACGAACAAGGGAAAGTGGCACAAGTAGCAGCAGAAATGAGGGAATGTAAAATCGAGGTTCTGGGAGTGTGTGAAACAGGGTGGAAGGGGGTAGACAAGAGGAGACTCATCACAGGTGAATTGGTGCTGTCCTCGGGACATGAGGACGGGAGTTCGCATCGCGGTGAAGGGGTGACTCTTGTGTTGTCTAGGGCGGCACAGAGGGCATTCGTTGGGTGGGAAGCCCTTGGACCCAGAGTGGCAACGGCTGCTTTTAAAACAGCTAAAAAGAAGGTAGATGTACACGTCGTCCAGTGTTGTGCACCAGCTGATGACGGGGGGAGTCTGTGAGGGAGGCGTTTTGTGCTAGACTACGGGAAATTGTGGAGGGAGTAGAAGGAAGGGACATCGCGTTCATGGTGCGGTCTCACCGGCTTTGGGAGGAGGTGCATGGGTGGACGTGGGCAGTGGAGGTGAAATTGAAGCTATTCTCAAACTTCTGCCAGACCATGGGACAGTATGTGCATGGACAAGAATTTGGATCATCGTTGCAGGATGTGGGGGTATGTGGAGGAGCGGATGTGGCATCGGATCGCCATCTTCTGGTGGCCAAAGTGGAGGTGAAACTCGGGAGATATGCGACGGTGCAAAATTGTAGACAACAGTTTCATGTAGGACGTCTGGGAAGTCAAGAAACAAGAGACAAATTTGCGATCACAATATCCAACAAATTCCAAGTGCTCCAACAGCTGGAAGATGTAGATAATACAGAAGACTACTGGCAGCAAATCAAAACTGTATGGAATGAGACGGATGGAGAAATGCTAGGGAAAAGGGAGCGACAACAGGGGGCATGGATGGCAACAGAGGCTATCAATAAGATAAAGGACAGAAGGGACAAGAGAGCGGATTTGAACGCAGGCAAAGCCAGGGGTTCCAAGGCCGGGGCTCAGGAGGTGTACACAGAAGCAAACAAAGAAGTAAAAAGTATCAAAAGAGACAAGAGGGGGTGTATTGAGGAGTTGGCGGGAGGCGCGGAGGATGCTGCGGCCAGGGGAAATATGAGAGAATTGTGTAGCAGCACAAGGGGGCTGGCATGGAAGTGCAAGCAGACGGGTTGCCTCGTGAAAGACAGGAGTGGAAGGCTGCTCAGCGGTGTACAAGAGCGGATGAAGAGGTGGACGGAATATTTTGAGGACCTTCTCGGTGGGCCAGCTCCACGGGGCCCCCCCGGGCGTCCGGCCGGCGGAGGAGGAGCTGCGGATTAACGGTGGAAGACCAACGAGCGAAGAAATGGAGAAAGTCATTGAGCTTCTGGGAGATGGAGGGGCGTCTGGGCCTGATGGCATTCTGGCAGAGGCCGTCGGGGCAGATGTCGACACGGCTGCTGAGATGTTATGTAAATTACTTGGTGGGGTCTGGGAGGGGGGGGGGGATGCCGGCGGAGTGGAAAGGGGGGGGGGGGGTGTCTGGTTGGGTTGCCTAGGAGGGGAAATTTACAGGAGTGCACAAGTTATAGAGGAATGGTGTTGCTATCGGTGCCAGGAAAAGTGTTAAACAGGATTGTCCTTGAGAGATTGAAAGAGTCCATGGACAGGAGGCTGAGAGATGGGCGGGCGGGTTTTCGACGGGACAGATCCTGTGCAGACCAGATGGCCACTTTGAGAATAGTTGTTGAGCGGGGTCTGGAGTAGGGTTCACCACTGTACATCGGATTTGTGGACTGCGAGGGGGCATTTGACAGTGTGGACAGAGAGTCACTTTGGAAATTGGTGAGGCGTTGTGGAGTTCCCCTGGGGGTTGTTGATTTGATAAAGAAAACGTGTGAAGACATGGCATGCGGAGTTCTTCGCAAGGGGGACAGCTTACACGGCCGTTTGGAATGGGGACGGGAGTGCGACGGGAATGCCACTTGTCTCCATTTCTTTTCTTACTAGCAGTGGACTGGGTTGTGAGATCATCGACAACACACAACAGGGGTGGAATCCGGTGGACTCTGGCAAGGCAGTTGGATGGTCTGGATTTTGTTGATGACTTCGCTCTTCTGTCCCATAACCGTAATCAGATGCAGGACAAATTGAAGACACTCGATGAGAGGTCACAGCGGTTGGGTCTGAAAATGCACAGGGAAAGGACAAAGGTAATGAAAATAAATGCAGGTAATGATGCCAGGGTTGAACTTGGGGAAACGCCAGTACAAGATGTAGAGTCGTACACATGTCTTGACAGCAGTGTGGACAAAGTTGGAAGGACAGACGGTGATATCAGACTAAGAATACAAAGGGCAAGAGGGGCTTTCATTGCATTGGGAAATACATGGAGATCAAGAGAAATCGGATCCAACACGAAAATAGGAATCTTCGGCTCAGGTGTGAGGTCAGTCCTATTGTGTGGCTCTGAGACGTGGAGAGTGGCAGGGACAACGGCCGAAAAGCTGCGGACTTTCGTAGATGGGTGCTTGCGTAGAGTGAAGGGATTGGAATGGTATGACGGGGTTGCCAGCGTGGAACTGAGGACGGGAGCTGGACAGGTGCCGGTGGGGCAGGAGATGAGAGGAAGACGATGGAGATAGATAGGACACACGCTGAGGAAGCCTGTTGATAGCATTACAGGGCAGTCCTTGTTCTGGGGCCCCCAGGGCGGGAGTGGCAGAAGAAGACCAAGAAGCACATGGAGAAGAGAGCTGGATACAGAGGTGAAAATGATGAGGAGAACGTGGAAAGAACTTGAGATGAAGGCATGTGACAGGAGGACTTGGCATGTGTTTGTTGAAGGCCTATGCTCCTTTGGGAGTGGAGGATAATGATGATGATGTGGCAAACGTTATAAACCGCATGGTCCAAATCGATTTGCTCACGAATCTACCACTGCAACTCAGAATATGACGCCTTTTGTGCGTACTAGAAATATTACTTCGACCTACACACCTGGTAACAGGTAAGTTTGCAAGTTTGGAAGAGACGTCTCAAGGGATATCATTTTTGAAGTGCTTAAGCTTATCGTTTGTCTTAATACGATTCATTTTTTGCAGCGACGATGGCGTCACTTGGGTGGCCCTGGATTGAATTTCAAAATGTCTACAATTATTTTTCTATTCTGTTGTCTAGTGTCCTTTTTTTCTCTTCTTTATTTCTTATAAGTGCCTGCAATGTACCTATTTTCATTACTTGTTTACTGCTGTCAGGCCTCGGATTGCCCTCTTTAATTAGTTCTGTGTTTTGTTCCGACCTTGACCTTGCTATTTCGGTTAAGTTACTCTTCTATCGAGCACTATCTTCTTGAGTCAAGGTTACCGGGCTCCAAACCTGATAGCGTCACGCTCCGATCTACCCAGCTGTAAATGGATACCTGAGCTTTTGAGCCAGGGAAGTCAACAGCAGCGAGGAAGGGAACCGGTCACTCGGCTTATAAAGATGAATCCTATTCTCATGAAATCTCTAACACTATACATCCCTACGGTAGTATATGCTATTTGACTCCCTTTACCTTCTAAATTCCACTGAGGGCCGTTCCATGTCCTGGAAAGATCTGCGGCAGTTTCTATGACCTGTACGATGCTTTTCTTTAAAAGCAATGACGACACCCTCATTTCATGTCATTGTTGGCATTTAGGGCGCTGCTCACACAAGGGCGCGCGGTTGTTGGTCCGTTCTCACACAAGTGCGTGTGGTTGTTGGTCTTTTCTAACAGAAGGGCGTGTGGTTATTGGTCCGTTCTCATACAAGGGCGTGAGATTGTTGGTCCGTTCTCATTCTGTACAAGTTTCCAGACAATTTCGTTTTTTCTAATTGCACTAAATATATCGCATGCTTACCTCCAACATTTGCATCAGCTGTGTAACTTGTGATCTCAAGTCTGTTCAATGTTAACAGACTACCCTACTGAATCAGTCGTTTGAACTTAGCCATTCGCATACGGTCTTCATCTTTTGTTTTCCATATATCGCTATCTCGGTCATTAATTAAATTATTCTCATTAAATCAATTATTCTGTAATTATCTCGGTGCTGTACTCAACATTTTGACTCATTTTTCACATCTTCAAAAAAGAAAAGTGCCAGTGGAATAGGAGATGATAATACAACGATGAATAAGATACACAGTGAGATAACATGTTGATAATATTACGAGGCAGTCCTTTTTCTAGAACCCCCAGCGTAAGAGAGGTGGAGAATGAAGAACACATGGAGAAGGGATGTGGAGACAGACAGGAAATAAGACATTGAAAAGCCTTGCACGGATCAGGACCACGTGACATAACCTTGTTGAAGACACATGCTTCTTGTGGACCTGAGGGGTGATGATGATTCGTATCTTCAGCCAAAGGTGGAGAATATTTTAAAAGAAACGAAACAACAAATTTGAAATCTTTACGTTTCTAATTAGGCACTTGCTTTCTGGGACAGCATCGCTACACTCAGACTTCCGGTTTTGCTAAAAGCGTATCAGCTTATGTCCGCGATTTATTTTTAAGGATGGTTTCAAGCACAGAGTGCGTCTTCTAGACCCAGAGATGCCCTCCTGGCTTTATAGTTCCGGTAACCCAACTCCCTGCTGGCTGTCAGACATCTGTGACGAATGAAATGCCAAAAAAAAAAAAAAAAATGGCCGGTGTATTGCTTCATTAGATTAAGATCCACAGTGTTCTCCCTCCTTCACACTTTCTCTCACACAATTTATTTTCAGAAGGCATGTGTCATATATTTCAGCAGGTCATTGTCATCTTAACAGGTCACTAACTTAGCTGGTCATTATCTTAGCAGGTCACTAACTTAGCTGGTCACTATCTTAGCAGGTCACTAACTTAGCTGGTCACAATCTTAGCAAGTCACTAGAAACAGAGAGGCCACGAACCTCCACTCTTCCTCCAAATTGCCCCCTCCCCTTAAAAAAAAAAAATAAAGACGCTTTTGCGTAGCATAGTTCAACAGAGCGGATATTTCCTGCTGTCCGTTTTGTATAACGATAGAATGCCGCATTAATTGCCGATCTTCAGGCAAACACAAATTGAAATCGTAAAAATCTTTCTAATTCTAAACAACAGTACACAGAAAACAAGCACTTTGAGGCACAAAATGAAAAGTTTTACGTAAATTCAAAGCAGAGGCTAAGCTTGAAAACCGCAGCAGATATTGCAAGGACAGAGACAACGACTGAAATAGAAGAGTTTTTTTAAAAAACATATGTACCGTCAATAGCAGCAGCACTCAGCACTCAGTACTCAGCACACGAGGTAAAGGTAGTCATATAGCAAATACTGCCGTAGGGGAGTGAAGTTTTCACTATACTTCTTCGCTGTCTTTTCCTTCCCTAACTCAAGAGTAAAATCAGGTACCCCTTTACAGCTGGGTAGACTGGAGCCCGTAGATAGCGTAAATCGAATCCGTCACCGAGAGGCCAGCGCTCTAACCACTCTGTCAATTGGATTGCTCTAAAAAACGACCTAAACGATCTAAGAACACCCCAAAAAACTATTACAGCAGTTCCAAGATAAATTGTCGGGAATATAAGTAATACACCTGCCATCAATGGTACCTATACCTTGTAGCGGTATGGCGGCTTGCGTACCTTGACAACCTCCAGAGCTCTGCCAGAGGGAGTTTTACTCCTGGTAGGTTTAACCAAGCTGGGTAGGTCTGTGTGGGTAGGGGTCAGACAAAAGCTGGTACCCTGGTCCTCCAGGTTGGGGGTTTTAGCGCAAGGCCGACAACCCTGCCTATGTAAAGAATCTGAACAGTTACGGAAACAGCACAAAATAGAAAAACTTTGATGCGGAACGGACATCCGGAGTCTCAGGCTCGGATGACTGTCAGAGGTGAAAACCGAAAGGAAGCTATTGGCATGAAAACGGATGCCCCGACGGCAAAACACGAAACTAGAATTGGATTCTGGAATGTCAGAACCATGAATGATGCTGCAAAACTGAGGAAGATCACAGCAGAGATGAAGAACTACAGATTACATATCATGTGAATAAGTGAGAGCAGATGGACCGGGACGGGGAGAATAAAAACAGCTACAGGAGAAACAGTACTTTACTCTGGTAGAGAGGAGTGTCAGTACAATGAAGGCGTAGCCATTATCCTGAAGAAAGGAATAGAAAGGTCATTACCGGAATGGAAATCCATCAACAACAGACTGATAAGAACACGACTGAGTGGAAGATTCACCATCACCACAATTATACAATGCAATGCACCAACAAATGACAGCGATGAAGAGGTCAAGGACAACTACTATCAACAGCTACAAAATGAAATCGAAACTGCGCCTAGGTACGATCTTATTACAGTAATGGGAGACCTCAATGCGAAAGTTGGTACACACAATACTTATAATGAAAGAGTAATGGGGAAATGCGGCAGTGGAACATTAAACGAGAATTGGGACAAACTTATAAGTTTTTGAGGCATTAACAATGTGGTCATTGGAGGAACACTTTTTCCACACAAAGAAATGCACAAATTAACGTGGGAATCACCAAACGGACGGGACAGAAACCAGATAGACCACATTATGATCAATGGTAGATGGAGGCATGCATTACAAGACGTGAAAGTAAGAAGAGGTGCAGATGTGGGAAGTGATCATCACCTTGTAGTAGCAAGACTGAAGGTGAAACTCAGAGCTGCCGGACCAATTGCAATCAAAAAGAAAAGGTATAACATCATGAAACTCAAGGATCCCCCCCACTCCCCCCCCCCCAACCACCACCACCAGAAAAGCGTTTGTGGTTGATGTAAAGAGACGATATCAATTTGCCAAAAGCCAGGAAAGTACAGCGACTGATGATGTTGACCAGAAAGTCAAGGAAGTTGAGGGGAACTGCGGTAAGACGTGGAATACAATGGGTGGGTTTGAAAAAAAATCGAAAAAAGGTGATTCGTCTTACGAGGACAAAAGACAAAGAAAATAGTCTACGTTACGGCCACAAGGCCTTCGTCAGGAAAGGAAAGAAAGTGAAGTCTAGATAGGACACATAAAAAACTTAATAAAATAATAAAATAAAAACTGGGTACTTCCCTGAAGGCAAGAATCGAAATTCGCTGTCTGTTGAAGAGCGCGTGGCTGAACAGAAAGCGACTTCCGCCGCCGGGTGTACACAATACATACTGAAAAACTAAAAAACGAAACCGGACAATAAACTACCCAACGGGATAAAAGTGGGCACTGGAAATAGAAGAGGACAGAATGAGTGGGAGATAAATAAATATGAAATTAAAAAATGTATATGGCATACAAATAGAAGAATAGGATAAGAGTGGAAAGAGTCAAATAGAGCAAGAGAGGAAAGGGTGACCTCAGACAAAGGTGTGAAAAGTGTTGAGACCGGCTGGTTTTAGACACCCCATGCGGTGTATAAGACGGTTCTCAAGCTGTTCTCGGCTGGCAGTGTCAGAGGAGCAGGATCGGATCGCTGTGACCTGGATGTCGATGGGACCATGGTGGTCAGGACCATTGAAGTGTATGGCAACTGGTGTGGACTTTTGCTGAGCGATGTCATTTAAGTGCTGGCTGAATCTGTCCCCAAGTCGTTTGCCTGTTTGGCCAATATAAGTGGTGTTGCCATGGGAACGAAGATGGGTCCCAGCTATGCCTGTCTATTCATGGGCCACTTGGAGCATCAGATATGGCAACAATACTCCGGTCCTTTCCCTGGGTTTTACCGCAGATATATCGATGATGGCATAGGTCTCACAGATATTCTGAGACTGATTTACACCGCTTCATCGACTTTGTGAACCACTTTCACCCCACCATTAAGTTCACCTCCCTCGTCTCCACAGTTTCTGTCAACTTCCTTGACATTACTATTTCTATCACGCCCTCCGGCCTTAATACCTCAGTATACTACAAGCCGACAGATGCCCACAGCTACCTCCTGTATACCTCTTCTCATCCTCGGGCCTGTCGTGACTCCCTTCCTTTTTCACAACTTCTCCGCCTCCGCCGTTTATGCCAAGACGACGATGACTTCCACTTACGAGCAAATGAGATGTTGGATTTCTTCCGTAACAGACTTTATCCAGAACATGTTCTCACCTCTGCTCTCCAACGTGTGCTCCCCATCTCTCGTCAGGAGGCCCTCATAATAATAATAATAATAAATTCTTTAAGCGCCAAACACGGCGCATAAGGCAGAAACCAGTGCTCTCCAGGTTGTTCGTTGTGACGCCACTCCTCTTAGCTCTTGCACATTATTTAGGCCCAACGTTCTTCCTTCTCTTATTATTGTTCTTCTGAGTGTTTCTTTTGGTCTTCCTTTTTTCCGCTTACCCTCAGGAACCCAAGTGAGCGCCTGTAGTGGTATTCTGTTGTTTTGCATTCGTAGGACATGACCGATATATGACCATCGTCTTTTCCTTATATAGTCGGAGACATATTTCTGCCTAGAGTCTTCTCTTATTTGTCGATTAGTCTTGAATTCTTTCCAACTGATGTTCATGAGTTTTCTAAGACATTTGTTCTCGAATGTATTCAGCTTGTTCTCCAATGATTTTGTTATTTTCCAACTCTCACAGCCCGTATGTTAACACTGAGATAACATTTGAATTAAACAGACGAAGCTTGGTATGTATATTCAATGATCGTAATTTCCAAATGTTAGATAATCTATTGAAGGCGCTAGCTGCCAAAGCAATTCTAGTATGGATTTCTCTTGTTGTGTCACCATCCTGAGTCATTTTACTGCCTAAATAATTGAAACTTTCAACTTTCTGTAGTTTTTCCCCGTTCAAGATGATATCAAAGGTCTCGTTAGAAAAGTTCATAGCTTTAGTTTTAGAGGCATTTATTTGGAGACCAATTTTAACCGAGAGATGACACAAATTATTTATTGCTTCTTGGGATTGTCTTGGTGTTGAACTTAAGAATGCTACATCATCTGCGAAATCCAGGTCCCCCAGGAATTTTCCATTTGTCCATTTTATACCCAATTGTTCATTGTGGGTATAGTTTCTCATAACCCAATCAATAGCTATTCCAAAAAGTAGTGGTGACATAATACAGCCTTGTTTCACCCCTGTTCTACTGTAAACCATTCTGTATTCCCTTTATTTGTTCTAACACAACATCTTGCATTGTCATATAGCGCTTTGATTATATTCACATATTTTGTTGGAAAACCATAGATTGTAAGTATCTTCCACAATGATGGGCGGTGTAGACTATCAAAGGCTTTTTGAAAATCGACGAAGGTGATAATAAGTGGCGATTGCCTTTCCACTGATTCTTCTATAATTGTTCTTAGTGTGAATATTTGATCAATACATGATCGTTTCGGCCTGAAACCCGCTTGTTCTTCTCTGATCTTTTCGTCAGCCTGCAATTTAAGTCTTTCTAACATCATGCAACATAATAATTTTCCAGGTACTGATAATAGAGATATACCACGCCAGTTATTACAGTCTGATAGATCACCTTTCTTCGGTAACTTTACAATAATACTGTCTTTCCATTGTTGTGGTGGTTGTTCTTCTCTCCATACTTCATTTATAATATCTAAAATTCTCAAGAGGTTGTTGTCATTAACTGCTTTAATCATTTCCCCTGAAATTTCGTCAACTCCAGCAGCTTTAAAATTTTTTAATCTTTAAACGGCTTGTTTGATCTCGTCCAGCGTGAATTCATCGCAAGTTATTGGCAAAGTGGTTGTGGATGTTTCATTATTAAAATCAGGTGTTACTGTTGGTGGTGGTCTGTTTAGCACCTCCATGAAGTGCTCAGCCCATCTCTTCATTTGTTCTTTTTCTGTTGGTATTGAATTCCCTAATTTACCTTTAACAGGTGTTTCCATAGCAGTAGGCTGGTGACATAGTTGTTTTGTAATTTGATAAAGGCACCTACTATTACCAGTTCTTGCAGCATTTTCAGCTTCTACGGCCAGTTCATTGATGAAATGTCTTTTATCTCTTCGAGTTTGTCTTCACTTCTTTATTTAACAAGTTATAAGTTAGTTTGCAAGATTCAACTGCATTATGTGTACTTGCCGCTAGTAGTTTAAGTTTTGCTGTTTTCCTTTCTTGTACTTTATCCCAAGTATCTTCTCTCATCCATTTTTTCTTTTTATGTACTAGGTATCCGGTGGTCGCTACAGCTGCTTCTGTCATTGCTGTTCTCAGTTGTTCCCATTTAGTATCGATTGTATTTTAGAAATCTCCTTAGCCCCCAAGATATTAGAGTGAGTCATGTTTACTGTCGAGCCTGGTTCTGTTTCGGTAACAATAGCTTGTTTTACGATAGTGAATCGTTAACTCACTGATCAACCCTCCGATCCAACCGACCGATTCAAGGGTTTCGAGGTCAGTTATAGGAAAATATCTACACCACTAGATACTCTGGTGTATCTCTTATTCTATAATTTAACATAACATGGTGATATCCATCGAAATATACACATTCCTGATGTTTTTCTTTCGGCGTCTAAGGTGAGAAACGAATTTCACCTCCATCTTGGAAGGGTAGATAACTCTTAATCTCACCATAAATCCACTTCGGATAGAGTCAAATTAATCTTGACCCATCACCCTCATAGTACTACTGTCAAACAGATCCTTTTCCGCCACCTCCCTATCCTCCAAGCAGAGCCTGTGACCCAAGAAGTATTCAGTGAAGCACCTTTGGTGGCATATAGACGTGACAAGAACTTGAAGGATCTTCTTGTTCACAGCCGTCTCCCAAAGGAGAATGCCACTCACTTTGGCACACTACCCTGTGGTCGGACAAGATGCAACACGTGCAAGTATGTCACCTCAACCCAGAAGGTGTCCTTTCCTAAGGCTACGTACACCATCACTAGTAGCTTCACGTGTGAATCGCGCAATGTCATTTATACGATCATATGTAAACGTTGCTGCAAAACTTATATTGGCCAAACAGGCAAACGACTTGGGGACAGATTCAGCCAGCACTTAAATGACATCGCTCAGCAAAAGTCCACACCAGTTGCCATACACTTCAATGGTCCTGACCACCATGGTCCCATCGACATCCAGGTCACAGCGATCCGATCCTGCTCCTCTGACACTGCCAGCCGAGAACAGCTTGAGAACCGTCTTATACACCGCATGGGGTGTCTAAAACCAGCCGGTCTCAACACTTTTCACACCTTTGTCTGAGGTCACCCTTTCCTCTCTTGCTCTATTTGACTCTTTCCACTCTTATCCTATTCTTCTATTTGTATGCCATATACATTTTTAAATTTCATATTTATTTATCTCCCACTCATTCTGTCCTCTTCTATTTCCAGTCCCCACTTTTATCCCGTTGGGTAGTTTATTGTCCGGTTTCGTTTTTTAGTTTTTCAGTATGTATTGTGTACACCCGGCGGTGGAAGTCGCTTTCTGTTCAGCCACGCGCTCTTCAACAGACAGCGAATTTCGGTTCTTGCCTTCAGGGAAGTACCCAGTTTTTATTTTATTATTTTATTAAGTTTTTTATGTGTCCTATCTAGACTTCACTTTCTTTCCTTTCCTGACGAAGGCCTTGTGGCCGTAACGTAGACTATTTTCTTTGTCTTTTGTCCTCGTAAGACGAATCACCTATTTTCGATTTTTTTCAAACCCACCCACCAGAAATTCAACATCATTTCAACAATATACAAGGAAAGCAGCGAATCATGCTTGGGATTCCAGGAAAGAAAGGGACAAGATTGGATAACACTAGAAACGTTAAACACCATAGCGATGAGAAAAGAAATGATAAGAAAGAAAAGAGAAGCAAAGTCTCCCAGGTTAAACGGAATATAGAGCGAACAGTACAGTCAGCTGGACAAAGAAGTGAAACGTCAAACCCGTGCCAACAAAAAGAAATTTATGGATGACCTTGCAAGTCAGGCAGAAGAGGCAGCACTGAGAAATGAACAAAGCACAGTTTATAAAATAACTAAAACTATCAGCGGAAAACGAGGTGCAAACAATATAACGTTAGTAAGCGACAAGCAAGGAAATCTCATCAACACAGCACAGGGGCAGGAAACAAGACGGGCAGAGCACTTCGAAGAAACACTGAATAAGGAACCACCAGAGACTCAGCTGAATGTTCCTTAGGCTGAAAGTGACCTAGGCGTAAATACAGACATTCCACGAAGAGAAGAAATCATCACAGCTATCAAAGGGTTAAAGAATGGAAACGCGCCTGGTCACGACAATTTAAATGCTGAGTTATTCAAGACAGACCCTGAGCTAGCAGCAGAACTATTAGAACCACTGTTTACACAAGTCTGGGAAACTGAGACAACACCAACAGAGTGGAGTAAAGGAATAATTGTCAAATTGCCCAAGAAGGGCGACCTTGCAGACTGCAATAACTGGAGAGGAATTACTCTCCTCTCAGTTCCCAGTAAAATACTAGGCAGGATAATTATCCAGAGAATTTCAACAGCAGTACACCATAAACTGAGGAAAGAACAAGCGGGATTCAGAAAGAACAGAAGACGTGCAGATCATATATTCACCCTCAGGAACATTAAAGAGCAGTGCTCAGAATGGCAGAGACAGCTATACATTAACTTTGTTGATTTTTAAAGGGCTTTTGACAGTATACACAGGGACAGCCTATGGAAAATACTAAGGGATTATGGAATTCCTAGCTGCATTTTTTCCATTATAAAAAGCATATATTCTAACTCCACATGCAGTGTTGGGTTGAGCAACCTAACTTTTGAGGTGAAGACAGGAGTACGACAGGGATGCCCCTTATCAACAACTTTATTGTTGACAGTCATAGTCATGGACTGGGTGATGCTGGGTGATGCGCCAGACAACAGAGGGCAGTCCAAGAGGAATTAGATGGACAACATTTTCTACACTGGAAGAACTGGAATATGCAAATGACATTGCACTACTCGCACATTCACATCAACACATCCAAGAAAAAACCGATAGACTAAATAAGTATAGCCAGCAGATGGGTCTGAACATCAATCTGAAGAAGACAGAGGTCATGACACTCAATGTGGGCAATCCTGAGCCAATAACAATAAGGAACCAGAAGCTAGGACAGGCACATTTACATACTTAGGATGCATAGTAACACCAGATGGCGGAACAAGCAAGGACATCAACAACATAATGAATAAAGCGAGAACAGCCTTTGCTAGTCTCAACAACATCTGGAAGTCTTCCCAGTACAGCACAAACACCAAATTAAAATTATATGGGAGCTGTGTACTTTCTGTGCTTCTCTATGGTGCGGAGAGCTGCAGAGTAACAGAGAAGGAAATGTCGAAACTGTCCTCTTTCCACACAATGTGCCTAAGGAAAATTCCCCGAATCTTTTGGCCAAATATCATCATCAACCTTCTTCTTCTTCCTCGTTCGCCTTCAGACTTCCACATTTATGACTCTAATAAAGGCAGTAGTCAACCCAAGGTTCCCGACATCTCCAAACAGTTTTTCGTTGACAGAAGTGGGTTGTTGCCATATGCTACTTCGTTCATTACTGTAGGCTGGGCAATACTGCAGGAGGTGTTCGACCGTCATCGGGCTGGTACCGCAGGTGCAGAGATCTGTTGCACCAATCTTGAATTTATGGTATAGATGGTATCTCAATCTGTTGTGTCCAGTGCGTAGCCGAAAAATGATGACCTGTTCTTTCCTTGATAGTTGATCATCATCAACCAAGAACTACTTATTCGGAGTAACCAAGAGGACATGCACACCATCATAGCTGGCAGACGCTGGAGTTCGGTTGGCCACGTCCTCAGAAGAGACCCTGATGCCATTACAAGAACAGCTATGCTATGGACCCCCGAAGGAAAGTGAAAGAGAGGCCGGTCAAAAAACAACTTGGCGGAGAACTGTGGAGGCTGAGATGCAAAGAATGAACCAGAGTTGAGGCACTGTACGAAGGAAGGCCGCCGACCGAACAAACTGGAAGCTATTTGTTGCTGCCCTACAAGAAGCCACCAGGCGTGATGGCCACTAACTGCTTTGACAGTCTGCTGCTAAGGATCAAAGAAGAAGAATAAATAATACACATAAATGGGTACGGTATGTTGCAGGCACTCGTTAGAAAAGATTAAGTAGAAAACTAGACAACAGAAATGATAGACTTGCCGGGAACTCTAACCCAGGACCATACGAATGGCACCACTACCTCGCTACGGAGTGAATTGTGACTAACCCCACTGCCAACTAGGCACAACATAAATAGTGCTTCTTGGACAGAGGGAATTAGCACAACACACCAACATAACTATGAAATTTCCGACCAAGGAACGACCTAAACAAATTTCTTACGGGTGCACGCAGCATACCCTTGTATGTGTATTACTTATTTACTGTTTACAGGCCCCGGGTTTCCCTTTTTATTTATTTCATCTTCTGGAAAAACAGCGCTCCTGAGTCAAACAAATAAGGACGTGAGCGACTTAGAAGCAACACGCCATCAGATATGCCAGCAGTCCAAAGGAGATGTGGTACAGTGTATTCCAACCCATTGCAATACCCCTAGCAATGAAGAAAATGACAGCCTGGCAAATCAGTGTGGAGAAATAACCTCAAACAAATACTACCTTACAAGAGTTAAAATATGAAGAGGTCAGGAGACATCAATTTATCAAGAGTAGAAACAGGAAAACGGTGTGTGTGTGTGTGGGGGGGGGGGGGGGGGACTGGGCGTCCTGGCAACATAACAACGTTATTGTCAGCTTAACAGAAGAGAACATCCAATAATTCTAAGACTCCGTACTGGAAACAAAAGATTGACGTTCCTTCTGTTCAACAAGGTAACCACAGCAACTATCGATGAGACCACGACAAATTCCAAGAGCCAGGGATTCATACCTCCAGGAGGACCCAGAGTTCGCTGGGAGGACAACAAAAGACGATCTCTGAAGGACAGAGGACTAGACTGGAACCAAGCCAGGAGGAATGCAGCCGATAGGATAGTATGGCACTCTCTCTCTCTCTGGCAAACTTTTACACCCCACAGTAAAAGTGGAATGACTAAATAAGTACGTAAGTACTACCGATAAGTGTACCTATGGCACTAATATAATGAGTGTCCAACATCTGCTTCAACAGTGCTCGACATACGAGGAACAGATAAAGCATACAATGCAGTCCAAGATGTAAAGATCATCATCATCATTAGTTGCAATCTCCACATCGAAGATTGGCTATAATGGATCTCCAACGCCTTCTGTCTCTTATCTTGATGGTGCACTCTGAAAGACCCTTTCCTGTCAATCTCTTGATGTTATCCTCCCAGTTATAGCGCTGTCTTTGCTTTGCACGTTTGCCTTCAACTCTCCCTTCTATTATGGTTGTCGTAAGTTTAAATTGGTGCAGCTACAACAGTAGTTGTCGCTTGGGATGGCCTATGGAATGTTATCAAGAAGGTCTCCAGACATTGACTCGGTAAGAAAAACAGAGACCTATTCGAGATAAGGACAAGAAGAAGAGAATGCGAATGCTCTTCACTAAATAGCGTTTTCTAGTAAAATATGGAAAATGTTCTATTTTCCCCCGACCTTAACTTCGGCCCTTAGACCTCCAGAAAGAAAGAGCCCCCAACCTCATCTAAATGTAGAATTTTACCAATATGTAAACATTTAACACCGACAGCATGAGTGATGCATTAACTAACTATATAATGATCAAACGGTTATTGGGGTTATTAATTAAATATTTACACATATAGGGTTAGTAGAGAAAAACAGTGATGATGGCGAAAGACTATTCACACACACACATACACACACAGAGATGAGATGTAAATAATGTAATTAGTTAACTATGATAATAAAACTATGTGAAGAGTGAAATGATGGTGTGATATTTTGAGTGTTACCACACTGATGTCCAATGGACTATGTGTCTCTGAATGGTCCTCCACTGTATGATGATACACAGGTATGTATAAGTGTGACGGATGGATGGAAATAGTTTACCCTTATCGCTTTCTATTTCATACCAGCGCGAGCCCTCATTATTTGGACTCAAGCAACTAACACGTTGGATTACCGCGCTGGCTAATTAGTATGCACAGTCATACACGTGGAAGCTTAGCGACTTTATTGCCAGTGTCCGATTCTTAGTCTAGCCACGCCTCCTGCCTTTGTTTAATGCACTTAGAACGCAGATATATAGATGCATAATACGTCTTTCCTTGAGAAAGGGGTTACCTGCTGTCAGGATTACGTCAGCACGTCAACCAAAACACGGGAAGGGCGGCGCCTAGAGTTTGTGTAGTTTTAGAGAATTAATGGTCTGTTTATTGTGTAGAAAGGGGCGTGGATTACTCACCGAACGCAATTTCTTTGATCTCGCGCACAGGGACGAAAGGACTCTCGAACACGGAGATCTAAAGGTAGACGCCGTGAAGCGAAATCATCTACGAGCGGCATTAACGCGATTTTGGACCATCATACAAAGAACATCGAACAGAGGTGCTAAAACTCCGAACGAGAGATGAAAGAATAGCCATTTTAAATATAATGTCCGGACCATTTAATTCTGTGTCAGTCTGCAAATCCAAGAGTTCTAGAATAGTCTAGCGCGCAGTTTTGGAGTCTAAATTTATCAGAGTTCCTACAAGAAATTCGCGGATAATTAAATTCTAGTTTCTTGTGTTTTGCGGTAAAATTATAGTTATTAGCATCTAAGTGATTTTAATCGTATAATGTTTCATTTATTTCACTGGGATCTGTGTGTATTTAAAACGTATTAAATAAACCTCTACGAAAATTTCTCTCGATATAACGTAAATTTAATTACCCGTTTGTTCCCCAGTGAAAGATGCTTAAAATAATTTATAAGCCACAAGGCGATTGATAATCGATTAATACAGTTTATTTCTTATATATGTGTGTATTTTCTAACGACTAGACCCTCGAGGGAAGTTTTTAAATATATAAAATTGAATACGCGAGTGGTTAAAATAGTCTTAACTGTCAATTTTCGCGCGTCAGAATATGATTCGTATTGGGTTTTTGATTACATGTTTTCCATTTTTTCACATAGGCTGAACAAAATACCTTTGCGTCCCAGCAATTCCATAGAGTCCTCCAGACTCGGTTCTTATAACATCCAGAGATTTTATGAACATTTAAATATAATCTTCGTGTTGTGGCCCCTATGAGGACCCGCTCTCAAATTTCATGAGAGTAATCCAACCAAGAACATTTAAATCATAAATCAATAATTTCTGTAAAGATAACTGGAGAAGAACAATTGCCAGAAGCTATACATATAATTTTTACTGTTCTGATGTGGAAAAGAATATATCATTTATGTACACTGACAGTCACGTTATTTCCACTGGATTAAAACCCCGAAGAAAAACAAAACTCACTGATTAGCCTTTGTCATCACTCGGTGTTCATCACGCTAAAGAAGTTTCAACCACCAGCGATGAGATTCAGGAGACCACTACCTTCTCATATAGACCTGTGACAATGCCATCCCATAGAAACTTTAGATAAAACCAAAAAACACTAAGTCTTCAAATTCCAGCGACTACGGAAAATTAGCTGAACGGAAACCCCGCTAGTCTGGGGCTTTAAAAAGAAGACAGAGACTCATATGAGTTGAGTACTTAATAGCTGTTTATGTTATTCTATGGATTGCCAGATTCAACGATCGGTAAGTGAGAAAGTGTGTGATGGCCATCGCGAGCGTGCATTTGAATGAATGAGATATTAGATAATTTTTGTTAACCTTCTTTTTACTTGGTAAATATCAATATACTAATTACTTGTATTTTTCTCTCTAGGTGGGGTTGTTCACATTTTCTTATTTCTCCTCCCTTAATCTGCTTAGTCAAGGGATAACTTTGAGAATACTATGAATCTGTTCCTACACCCCATACTGAGTATTGTATACCCCCTATCAGAATAAAATAATCTATCTTTGGGTTAATTGTCTCTTTCTGATAACACTTGTCGTTGGACTTGGGTTTTGCCTATACAAGAGGGAAGGGCATATTGGGATACGACTATTCTTAACCCCCCCCCCCCCTCTCCTGTTTTATTTCTGTAACTATGTCTTTTGTAAATGTAACATGCTCAATGTTGTGATTTTGGTTTAAATGATAATAAACTAGAGATGGCTACTGTGTTTATGTGTCGAAACAATGTGTCGAAACTGCGTCGTACCCGAACGATTCGATGCGCAGATTTTTGCGGTGTCGAAACAGTGTCACGTCCTGTCTGTTTTGCAGAGACACATTGTCTCACGCAGATTCGACACATAGCCTGCTTCGAACAGCAGCTTCAGTTCCCGTCTGCTTCGCTGTTTTGCAAAAGGCACACTGTATCATTGTCTCATGTGTCAAGCGTGCGCTACATATGGCGTTCATAGATAGTATGGAAAATCAAACAAGTCATAATTTTTTTTTAAATAATTCCTCAGGACTGAAAGAGGCTTACTACTATTAGGTGTCTGCTCGGTTTGAGTTGAATCATTGTCGCTGACTGTACCTATTCTAGTTTTATATAATGTGTCATTATTACTGTTATTATTATAATTTTTTTCACTTTTACTGCAGCTGTCAGCATGTTCCCCTTGCATATCATCATAATGAAAACGACTGTGTAAAATTCTTAACAGTGGTCACACGAAATACCATAGATTTGTACTAACGAGAATAAGTAAATCTGCATACTAGGGTGTCACGACTCATGTCTCATTGTTTCAGTTAATTTACTTGTAGTCTGCTGTTTCGAAACAGTTCCATAGTTCTTTTTCATCCAAGCGCTAATTATACGCATGTTACGGTACTCTTGATTCCTGACTTCAGGCGCTCTCGTAAGAAAACGTGTTTTGTTTATACATAAAAATAGTGTTTAAAACTTGTGTTCAACCTCATTTAATCTTCATTTATGGCGGGGAGAAGCCCTGTTTGGGATTATTTTGTAAAGATCAAAGACAACAAAGTAAAATGTAACGTGTGTGTTCTGGTATTTTATTATTCAAGGGTTCGTCAACTTCAAGTATGACTAGGCACTAGAGATGGCTAGTGTGTGTATGACGGTATGTGTCGAAACAATGCTTCGAAACAGCGAGCGATTCGACACTTCCTGCTTGTTTCTTTCGTCTGCCTCGCTGTTTTGCAGCGACACACTGTCTGAGCCTATGTAAAATTTGAATCAACCGTTCGGAACATTAGTATGGAATATCAAACATGTCATATTTTTCAGGGATGTATTATGATGACTTGATTTTACAAGTGATATTATTTTTGCTGAGAAGTTATAGACACTGGAAATTGTGTCAGTGTTGCAGTTGTCAATGTTTTAGGCGCTATGTTAAAGTTGAAAGTGTCAGTGTGTTCGTATAAATGTAATATACACTTTATTAGCTCTGCTGATATGTGTACTCGGTGTGGATTTGAATCATTGTCTACCAAATCTAGCTTACTCTAGTTTGATATCATGTGTTATTATTACTGTTATTATTATTGTTGTTTTTTTTATTATTTTCCCATATACTGCAGCTATCATCATATCTACGTTTTATTACATCATAATGAAGACTTGTGTAAAAATATTGAATTGTGGTCACACGAAACGCCATAGATTTTCACACACGACAGTAAAAACAGAGGAAAGTGTCTCACACAGTTCATGTATACCCGCGCCGGTACTGTCTATAAGAGACTTCTTTCTCCCCGATACGGGCAATTGTGTCGTTGTGTCGTTGTGTCGACTCACTGTTTCGAAACAGTTTAAATCACTGCGCTAACTGTTTCGAAACAGTTGAGTGTGTCAATTTGCCCACCTCTATAATAAACACCATAAACCTTTAATTACTGTGTTGGCCGACCCATAAACCCATATCTGTTATATGTAGTTTGTATTCACGTCTGTGCGTTTGTATCACCAAATTGGTGTGTGTACATAAGTGTTGAGTAACTGGCAAAAATTGTTTAGAGAGTAAGGAGTCTACAGATAAATAAAATTGTCGTAAGATAGGCGAATCGGATGAATTACACGATTCAGAGACTGTCTTTCCTCTTTTCAGCACCTTTGTGAATCAACTATCTATTTCTTAACCCTTCCTATCACAGAGCCTTCACTATCATCCTCCACTCAGGCGGGACCACTATTTCTAAGACCTATCTCAAATAAAAAGTTACGACAATAGACTGTCCAATTTAGGTGTATGGTGTGTTGTGTGTCTCCAAGACGAGAACGTACTGGTGAAAACTGTTGCAGTAATGAGAACTTTGACGATATACAGTCCTTCAATCGTTTGGCAATCTCTCTCTAGTGTTGACAACCGTTGACAGTTGTCTCAGAAAAAGGACTGCTGTCTGATCTCTGAAAGGCACTGGCTAGACTGGAGCTCTTCACAAAATGATCTTGGTATGTAGACTCATCAACTCGAGCATGTACTCTTGATTCATAAAATATTCTTTGGAGTGAGTTGAACTTGATATGTGTATATGCGACTCAACTTGTGACTATGGAATCTTGATTCAAAAAATATGCTTTGGAGTGAGTTGAACTTGCTAGCTAAATATGCGAATTAACCTTTGAGCACTTGATAAACAGGTGAATAAAATGCTGCGCAACCACCGCGTAAAACGTGGGCGATGTCGTACGGAAGGTTAATTGTTTTATTTGGCCCGTCTGAGTAAATAGAGTGGATGTCGACTGATACGCGAGAAGGTATAGAAATAGATTTTTCACTGGTGGTAGAATTGAGAAAAAAGATCTGTCTCTGGAGTGATTAGGTAATCTCTTCCAGCCTATCCGTACGACTGTACTTTATTTCAAGACAGCTTTTATCTCCCTCTATCAAGAATAGATAAGTTAATCTACACACACAGCTATGTGACAACGAGACACACAAACGTGAAAACTAAGGATAAATGGGTATGGGTCTGACCAACACACAAAAGTAAGTTTCTTTGTAGTTTATTGTCATTAAAACTCGATAACATCAAAATATCTAAAGGAAAAGATCAAAGAGTCATTTACATGCATATGAAATAACACAGAAAACGTGCACCCTCCCCCAAATGGAGAAAAGAACCCTAAAATTATTAACCCAAAGGTTGAAGCTTAGCACTCTGTTACAAAATGAACAGTAGTGGTACTCTGTGAGACCCAGTAAAATAAACAAACTTTTAGACAAATCAGATATATGGATAGTTTTCCCTCAAACAAGAAAATACTCGCACACTCTTGCAAACAGTGGCTACTCTCACACTCTTACCTAATTGCCTGGTATGGTTGGTCTGTAATATCCCTTGGTAATAGAATTACTCCATGAATATATTATTTAATTCTGTCACCCCCAGTTGTCGCAGATCAAAATTGGCCCGTCCATTTCCCGAATTAGTTCATGAGGTGAACGCCTAATATGGTTGCGTCTCCTATAAGTGTTATTACAAATAGTTAAAAAACTGAGAGAGTTCTTGAGGTTCACTCTTTAGCGGGAAAAATACTTCCAGTGTTGGGAAAACATCTGGTTGCTAGAACTTTGTTCATAGGCTGATGATGGTTCTTCTATCGGCCAACTTGTGGCTGGTAAAATTATATATCTTTCTGGGTTTTGTAAGTCCAGTTATTTTTAAAAAAAAACATATTTATTTTCCTCCAATACTCTCTGGCGTGTGCCCGTTCACAAATTAAATTGATGACGCACAGCCAAGAAAAGGATAAACTAACAAATCCAAAAAAAAAAAAAAAGAAAGACCGCTGGCCGCCCTTGTGATCAGGTTTGCGAAGAATACAAGAAACATTTATATAAAAATTATGCTAATCCTATATCTACACACATAGACGGGGACAAGAGATCTCTTCTCCACTCCGTCAGTCCTGATTAAATTTAAAAGACACATGGTGTTTCCTTACTCCTACCCGTCAATAAATTCCGCTGGCAGCTGAGTTCAGACGGATCTGAGTTATGTTAACTCGCCCGCCCCTGCTCGCCGGCGCCAGCGTACAAAGAAAATTATTATTTAATCTGTCGATACGCGCTGCCTAAACAATGATCGCCGGTCATTAAATAGCTATTAAATTTGTCGGCATCTGTTGGCTTTGCCGTAAATGATTAAAATAATAGACACTATAACAAATATGCACAAATGAAATATAACGTTGTATTCTATCCTTGACTATCAGTTTACTGTCTATACGGGTGGCGTGATTTAACATTTAAATAGAATGTCTGGTATGAAATCGCTATGCGTTACTTTACTTCACTCGTGTTACTAGCGAGAAAAATCTAAGTGAAGAACAAATGTTAAAAGCTATCAATTCTTAAAAAATTAGCACTATTATCCTTTTTATTTTTACCAGAAAATTCAGAAATGAAAATTTCCACGAACACTAGTACACCATATTCCAACAAGAAAGACTGGTTCTAGGACTGCGCTAGACTATTCAAATTTCTGACTGACAGCTGATGATGGGGTTAAGAAAACAACAGTATATATATATATATATATATATATATATATATATATATATATATATATATATATATATATATATATATATATATATATATATATATATATATATATATATATATATATATATATATATATATATATAAAACACTTTTATGATTCTCAGTTTCAATTTTTGAGTTCATTGTTTAGATGTCAGTATTTGTCTCAGGTTGTTGAATCTAGTTCTGGCCATTCCTATTCTCTTCTTGATTTTTGTTTCACATCTGCCATCTTATGTTATTATATGACCAAGATATAAGAAGCTCTTGACTTATCCTAGGATTTTCCCATTTATTCTTATATTTAATGTTGGTTTATCATCCGTTTTTGCTAATAGCTTTTGTTTTCTCGATGTTAATGCCCAGTCCATATTCGTGACTTAAGCTGTTTACTTGTTTCCCTAGATCTTGTAAGTGCTGCTCACTGTCAGCTAACAACACGGTATCATCTGCATATCTAAGGTTGTTTATTGACCTTCCACTGATGTTCAGTCCCGGCATTTCCTGTGTCTGTTTGAAAATAGTTTTTTTTCTACGTATGGATTAAATAGGCAGAGACCGCACGCAACCTTGTCAGGCACCTCATTTTATGTCTATATATGGTGAGTAATTCTTACCAGATCTTACTGTGGCAGTTTGCTTCCAATAACGGTTACTGAGAATTCTTATGTCTTGTCCATCAATACCTATTGTCTTCGGGGCATTCAATTATTTCTTCGTGATGAACTCTGCCTAAAACATTCTTATAGTCAATGAAGCACATGTACATACTTTTTTTTGGACCTCTGTATATGTTTCTGTTAATATTCTTAGGCAAAATATTACTTCTCTTGTTCCGCTGTTCCGTCTAAAAGCAAACTGTTCTTCTTGGGCTGTCTACTTTACATTTTATTCTCTCCTGTTTGATTTTGAGCAGTATTTTAATTGCATGACTCATCAGGCTCATTGTTCAGAAGTATTAACATTCTGTTGCGCTAGGGTTTTTTGGGGTGCAATGTTATAAAGACTGATGTCTTCATGTGGTATATATATATCCTGTACTGTATATTTCGTTGCACAGATCTGTGTACTGTATCTATACTAAAGCTCACAAGGGTTCTATCACTTCAATTTTTTATGTTGCCATGCCTGCTGATTTTCATTTTTGTATCATATGTATTGCATTCTCTACTTCTGATCTGAGAATGTGTGGGCCTTCATTAGAATCTGGGGATGGTGTTTTAACTCTCTTGTCCTCGAATGGTTGTTTTACGTATTCTGCCCATCTGTTTGATATGTCTTTCTCATCAAGTAAGATTACACAGTTCATTATTCTTGATATAGCCTCTTCCTAAGCAAACCTTGACTTATTTGATAATGTCTTCATGCATATCTCTTGTCACGTGTTTTGCCTCCATTCGTCTATTTCCTTGCATTTTGTTTCTATTCACCGTTCATTTGCTTGTCTACACTTAGAACGTATTTCGTTGTTATTGTTTTATATTCTGGAGTGTTTTTTGTTCTCTTTCTTTCTGTCATTTTGTTCCAAGACATCATCTGTCATCCAAATTTGACATTTCTTAAACGTCCTTTTGGGTAAATTTGTATTTGCTGATTGTATGCTTATTTTGAAACATTCCCATTTTGTTGTTACTGTTTCTTCTCGGTTTTCTCTTTGTATTGTTTCATGCTTTATATCAGTAACTGGTCATACTTATTTTTGACATGGACAAGATATTTTTGTTTTATATCTGGTTGTTTCAGTGCTGATATTTCTATCTGGGGTTCCCCTTTTCTTCAGTTTCCTGTTTTTCTTTCATCTTTATAATGACTTTAATGACGACCGAATTCTGATCTGAATTTATGTCAGCGCCAGGATGTGTATTTGCCCTTGTGACACTGTTCTTAAATCTATGTTTTATCATGATAAAGTCAATTTGATTTCTTGTTATATCTCCTGGACTTTTCCATGTGTATAGTTTCCTTGGGTGGTGCTCAAAAAAAGGTGTTACATATAAACATCTGGTTATCTTCACAGAACTGGATAAGCCTGTCTGCTTTAACATTATTTTTCCTCCAATCTATATTATTCTACTATTTTCTTGTATTTTCCCTTTCCTACTTTTTCATTCATATCACCCATTACTCAACACATCTGTAGATTTTACTGGTCGAAGTGTGTATTGTAGCTCTTATATTATTCCTCTATTTCTTCTACGCTGTGTTCTTTAGTTGGTACATATGTTTGTAAGATTGAAATGTCAAATGGTTTTGCTCTCATTTTCAGTAACATCATTCGGTCATTGTGTAAAGATATCAGTAGCTTACGACTCAGCAGTGATTTCCTCGAGACATATTGACATATGACATTAGAGACCGTAAGAAGTAAGAAGACATCATCTCCACCCCCGAAGACACTGAGAAAACAAGCTAATAGCATTACAAGATAGTCCTTATTCTGGAATACCCAGGGTGAGAGAAATAGAGGAAGACCAACACACACACACACACACACGGAGAAGGGAACGGGAAACAGAAATGAACGGAATCAAGAAGACATGAACATACCCTGAGAGGATGGCACAAGACATGGGGTGTTTGGCTTGTAGACGTTGAAGGCTTATGCTCCATGGGGAGCTGAAAGGTATTGATCATGATGATGATGATGATGATGATCGCCAACACCGGTAGGCACGACACTTCATGATACTGATCCATATAAAACACAAAAGTATCACAATGCTAAACAGCTCCGGCTTCTCTCGTATAGGAACGACAAAATCGTTGCGCCAGATTCACATTAGCAATTCAGATACTCCCTTTGGTTACAGAGGCGTGTGTATTAAAATGATAGACTAGTTTCACGTTGTATACATTGTTTGGACATTAGCCAGCAAATTGAGTTTCTCGGTGTCTCGAATTACAAGGAACTTCCCGTATTTAACTCTGTTCTGTTCTCTGTTCTTTGTTTAGATATTGCTTCTCAAACTTTTAGAGGTCCTGCATCATCTTAAATCATCTTAAGAAGCCTCGCACCCTTTTACAGCATTTTGAGAAGTTTCGATCCCCTTCACAACATATTAAGACGCCTCGCACTCATTATCTTCTATCTCGAAAAGTATGCAAGCAATGACAATAAGAGATAAAAGGATGCCATTTTTAGAACACTGAAAATAAAAAATATCATTATATTTAGATATTTAGCCGATCAGTGTAATTGTAGCACTGATAAAATGGATGCTGAACATCTGCTTCAAAGTTGCCCCTTATACCTGTATGCGGTACAGAGAAAGCGCAAGTGGCCGACGCCAGCTCCTTTCGTGGAAACGCTTTACGGGGATTCAAATAGCCTCAAACTGACTACTGCTTTCTTTGAGAACATTCAAGTGGACGACGTCTGAGAGTGTACGAAGAAGAAGAAGAAGATATTTAGCGCGTTTAGGGAACCCAGAAAAAATGTGAGACTGGTATTTAGAGGCATGTGAATTAGGGGTGCTTGCTTACTTACTTACTTAGTCGCTCTTCTTCTACTTTGGGGTGTAGAGATTTGCCAGAGACAGCATCGTGCTGTCATATTAGCTGTCTTCCTTTTGGCTTGGTTCCAGTCTAGTCCTCGGTCCTTCAGAGACTGTCTAATGCTGTCCTCGCTGCGTATTCTTGGTCGTCCAGGATGTCTGGATCTCTGGCTCTAGGTTTTCCGTTTATTTCGTGGTAGCCGATCTTCCCCCATTCTGCAGACATGGTCACATCATCGTAACTTTGACTATTCCACCCGGGTCTGCAGTAGGCTGAATTTTGAGGCCATGACGTATCATC